>KZ308736.1:801054-923681 GCA_000376725.2 Ladona fulva
ACCACTCATGATAACGAGTAGACTGACACAGAATAGCATTTTATTAAATTTGATTTATCTGTATGTAAAGTTTTTAAATAGGCAAAAGACCAGACGTCATGATTATTTAAAGAACTATAATATATATTCTAGGTGAAACTATCCGCAGCTATTTGAGTTTGTAATTTCACTGTTTTTCATTGCCATAATCTTTCTTGGGGAAATCTATTTAATAATTTCTACTCCTATATTTAGTATAGCATAACAATATATTTTTCCTTTCGATTATCACTGAAATGCAAGATAACCCCCTTTAAAAGACGTTTATTTAATTAATTTAATTCAAAATGAAAATAGTTTACATGGGAAACTCTGCGACATTTTACAAAGAATGAATCTATAACGAAATTTTTATAATTAATTTCTATCCTTTCCCATCTTTTTCATTGAGGGATTTGGAAAATAAATTCGAAAATAGACCCTTTTATTCTTTCACAGTGGGTATCTCTTATACAGATAAAGAGATGAAATTACGAATATGAGCATATTTTTAATCTCTCAATATTAACCCAGAGAAACTTTGTGAAACGGACGATTACCGACTCTGTTAATCCTATTTTATCTCCCTTCATAAGAATCCCATCCTTTGTTTCACATTTCTCAAGGGAATATTTGCTGGAGATCTTCCTTTTCCGCCAGTAATTGCTGTACACTTACAAGTTTATTTTCCTTTAGTTATTGAATTTAACCGTATACTCTGGATTGTATGCTCTGGAATATACACCATTGCTTTGTCCGTTCCACATTGGCGGTGTTCCTCTCTAATGATTTTTTCTCTTATAGCAATAAGAAGTTCTTTCTCACGGAACACTACCAGTAGAAGTTCGAATGACCAAAATTAAAGTTTTTGATGGAATAAATATGATTGGAATAGCGAGAATAGTATTAATGTATATACAATGTTTTCCAAGAAAATAAGAACGTTAAAATTTCCCTGGGGTGATATAGAGCAGCACTTTCTAATCGATGTACTGTTCGGTGGAGTGCAGCGACATTTCCGATGGTAACATGTTCTTTAATTGTATATTGCACGTACTTTATTCTCTTAATTACTTTCTCGTTAAATGGAAGTTCGTAAAGAGAGATTTTAAGTATTCTATTGTAACCTAAATATTCTTTTCTATTTAAGTTTAAATTTAGAATTAAACTCAATGAAAAGATGAGGTTTGATGTGCCTCGAAGGTCGAGTCTATACGAAAGTGTCCCGTTAGAGCCACATGGTGGGGTAATAGTGACGTAGAGAATCGCAATGATTTCACTATCGAAAAATCTGGTAATTCCTCTAAGTACCTGAATCCTATGCAATCAAACATAAAGTCCATAAGGCGGTACACTTCATTATTATAATGACATTATTGCTAATCTTTTTGTGTTACTTATATGAACATATTTCCGACAGTAAGTTGAATTTCGCGAAATCTTCGGTTACTACCGATTCGTGCTTTGAATGCATATTCTCATAACATAAGAGGCACGTTGTTTATGACATTATTTATGATGATAAATGATGAACTTGGTTTTGACATCCACTTTGAAGGCTCATCCTTCTGCCGCACCCTAAAGAAATTTGAACCTCCTCCGGAATCGAAGCCGTGGACCGTTTTTGCGTGCGTTCTCCCAGAAGGTCTAAGTGGGGATACCTGAGGAATTTCATATTTGGTGAAAATTATTCATTGAAACTATCGGATGGGCCTCCCGGGTAGCCAACTGGGCAGCGCGTTCGATCGGTGACAGCGGTCCCGGGTTGGATTATCCCATTTGGTTGGTGGGAACCTACGTGCGAAATTACTTCAGAAGCTACTACTGTAGAAGCTCTTTTAATACTACTACTAACTATCGGATGTTAGTATTTTCTCTAATTATTTATACCCGTCAATGTTAGAAAGAACACACTTTCGTGAAATATTGGTGATAATTGAAATTTTTAAATATTTGTACATCCAATTAATCTATGCAGATTTTTACATTTGGAAAATTAATTTCTCTACATACCTCAATTATAGGTCTCNTTGGTAACTGCTTTGAAACTCTTTCATCGCGGTCCATGTGAAACGGGGCTCCCGGATAACCAAGTGAGTAGCGCGTTCGCCTTTGCGGAGGCGGTTCGATTCCCGCTGTTGGCCCGTTGTTGTGCACGAGATGTTCTCAGCTGTCGAGGCACATTCAACGTCAGCTGCCGAGGCACATAATACCATTATATCCATGTGAAAAATAAACGCAAGAAATTCCTAGTAAAATAAACAGTAGGGCCATTGTTACCAAAACTCCACATTGGCAGTTATTTCCACTGAGAAATACGCGGTTTACTGAGGCGTATTATTTATTTAAGGATCACAGATTGTATTCATCACTCAGAGGGATCGCATATTTTTCATTGCCAATATAATAATAAAAGTAAAGGCGTATTTATTAGGCAAATTCTAATCTTGAGAAATCACTTTTATAATGATATTATAATGTTATATATTAATAGAAAGGTTTTTCATGAATATCTTACACGAACGACTATGCCCAGAGCAGGATTTCGTGATTCAGACTCTGTAATGCTAGGTTAGCACGCTAGACATTCATTTACTGATATTATTAAATAATATTTTTATATTGTATTTTATATTATTTTATATTTACTTATATAAGAAAATTACTATACTTATTTCATTAAAATAACATAGAATGTAGTATTAAAGCTCCTGTCTGGCTGATCACGTATACTCCTCCCTTAATTTAATTATATACTGCTTGATTATCTCTTATACCTTTCTTACATATCACGCTGGTCAGTTCATTACATTTTTCATGGGATTGGCAGCTGTTAGAATTCTGTTTCCTTAGTAAAATAATAAAGTAAATTGATAACTGTTGAAATACGCACATCGTAAAAAAATCCTGCTTGAGGGTTATTTGATTGCTTTATTTTCTGTACAAAATAAGTTAGCACTTATTAGTAGTGATATTTGATGGAACATTCTTTCGAAGTGTAATATTCAATGGTTTTGCTCACAGTACTCTGATCTTTTTGATGCCTCCGATTTGATATTTTGCTCTTCAATATGGTAGCTAAAAAAAGAAATATTTAGGGAGTAAATTAATCTTAATGGAAAATGTATGCACCACAAGATTCTTTTTGCAAGTCATACGTATCCTCCCAATTCAACTCTATTTAAACTCCTTGCTTTCTATTTTGGCAGTTTTTTTGCTTTGCAGAGCGCTTGTTTGATCGGCTCTTTGTCGGGGGATTCACGTGGCAGTTCACGAGACGGTGATTGATGGTTGTGCTGTTGAGGCCGTGCAAACGACAGCGGACGGTTTTATCCCTCCGTTCCTCGGCACCCAATTAATCACGAAATAGCGCACTTTTGGGGCATTAAAAGTTGAAGCGCTGGGTATCACTGAGGAGCATTGAGTGAAGATTAGAAAGAGCCTGATGAAGTGAAGTGAACCGAGAGCAAACATCAATCCTCTCTGATTTCATCCGCTTCGCCTTTGTTACTCGTTGCTGCTGACGAAATGCGCGTATCTTTCCGTTCCTTTATCAAGTTTTCGAACCAAAATTAGTATCATCGATTGCAATGTAATAACGAATTAAGAATGTATATTACACTACAGACTGTAGATACACATATATTCATATTTATTTTGGTATGCAAAGCTGTCGTGTAACAATTTTCTGTTTAACGATGAAGATACAACCACAAAAGCGGTCGCATATCTTTTTATTCACTTCGTTGAATTGGTGACATTTTATGGACATAATACGAGAAAAACATTACAGCTTTCGGTGAAGAATGCAACGAACTAAATCCGAGACAAGGTTTAGTATTTCACAAGCTGAGGTCATTTTTACGCATGTGGGTCCTCACCAGGAGTCAAACCCGTGACCACTTTCATCAAGAACGAATTTTTTATCTACCTGGTTATTCAGGGTCCTACTATTCTTATCTACATATTAATGGTGGTGGTTTCTGAGGAGTCAGTGTATCTTATCAGTTTCATCTTATCGTTTATATCACACAAGTGAATACGAAAACTTAATAGGAAATAAAATTATTTATTTATTTAATATTAAGACTTCGTATGAAATAAAATTGGTTTATTCTTTGGCTTCCTCATATCTTCAACGATGCCTTTTTTCCTTTAATTAACAATTTTGAATATATTTGACATGTTATCAAATTTATGGCAGCTTCCTGAATATAGTGTCCCGGGGTATGAACGAAATCTCAATGAACATTGATTTATGCTCCACTGATTCTATATTCACTCGTCAAAATCTCAAAGTTAGTTAAAGGAACATCATTACGTTAGAATTCATTAGCCACTCGCCTCAATGAATTTTTAATTTTAGATTCCATTGGAGTTAACTAAATTCCCTCTCGAAGAGATTTGCTAGAAAACCAATACATACCGTAAGTGCTTCTCTCTAAACATTTCAAATTTAATCTTAATGAAAGCAATTATTTTCTAAAACATGACATTTCATATAGGTTTGACATGTTTTCCTCAATGTACACTTTAATTTAAGAGTTGGATTAGGCTGATATTTATGCTTTATCATAAATGCTTGATAGCTTTCAAATTATTTGCAGTTTGTTTGAATAACCCGTCAAAGTAAAGGAAGAACTTCTGTGAGCGGAAATCAACTGTTGGATCTTCTTTGTGACATAATGGCTAAAAATCACTAAGAGAATTAAAGATAAACTCTTGTACGGTATTTGATATCGTGCTACGTGTATCTGAAGGGACAGGGAGTGGATTGCTAAGTGCCTGAATTGGACAGTGATAACATTGGTGCGGAACTCGAGAAGTCCGTCTATCAGCTGTTCCTCTAAAAGGCACGTTTCCTCTCGGATACAGAGATAGCGAGACAAGGATATTCCTCCAAGAGAGTTTCTCTGGCTCGTAATCTATAGAAACTAGATTGCCCATTTATCTCGTTCTCCTGTGCCCTCTATCTACTTTTCCCATCTTCCGAAACCAATTATTTTGCCGAAAATTAAATTGTTTTCTCTAACATATTTTTCTTTATATATATGAAATGTATATTGCTCCAAATTAATTTTAGGAAATCAGTCGAGGATGTGCTGTGAACAGGGGCGGATTTAAGTTATAGGAGGCCCTAGGCACCATATCAGATTCAGGTCCCTACTGGGAATTATGATTAAAAATTCGATTTTTTAACAAAATACACAAATATACCTTCCATAGAAACATCAGTCGCTTCACTACCGCAAAAATAGATAAAAAAATTTTGAATTACAGTGCGTAGCATTTCTATAAATTACAAAGAATGATGGATAAACTTTACAGTCAAATGTACAATGTAGACTTACTCAACAAATATAAAATTATTTCTTGAATGGAAACACCAGAACAATTTTACTGAGAATTTATTAGCACAGTATTATTTAGGCCCTCGTATACATGGGCCCCTCAGCAAGCGCATTTTGCGCCTAGTTATAAATGGGTGTAAACAGTAAACAGTTCGAGAAAAGATCTAAAAAGCCATTTTCGGGAGAGAAGAATAACAGTTATTCTTCTCTCCCTAAGATGGCAGCGTAGTTGCCAACATACGTATTGAGAACAATGCTTGCAAAGCGCGACCGCGGAGAGCCCTAACCCCCGCTGGTGGGAATATCCCAACTGCTAACAAGCTACGACTTATTGGATCGAACTCTGATGTATTACCACAGCCCTGTTCCTTTTCCTTATAGGTTCTATTTAAGATGGTTTGTTAGCCACAATGAGAGACCAAATCATTCATACGGTTATAGGGTTGAATAGACAATGCTGTAGCTCACGTACCTAGTTAAGCCGATGGTAGCTGAATTAAAGTAGTGTGACAATGTTGTGAGAAATCTATATGAAGATCAGTTTTTCGCAGCCTTCAAGGCTATCCCTTCCACTCTTCATCTCTTTACTCCAGGAAACTTTCTTCTTGTCAAGCCTTCGATCATCTGCCAACAGCAACTAATCCTCGGCGTTTGTTTGTTTTTGCACGATCCGTATCACCCGAAACTTTCATCGATCATAATCAATATGCTTTGGCCAGGAATCGTTTAAAGCCAATACAAAAATAAACATAAAAACAAAATCAGTTCGTTCCTCCACCAAGTTGGTTGAAGATACGAATAACATTTGGTTTTAGTATTTCTTCGAATAATTATCGTATCTTTTTGTGCCCTTTTTATTTCAATAGACGAGTTTGAAATAAATTCTGGGACCTAAAAAATCAAGTTTTTACGAATATATTTGTTTACAAAGTTCATTCATAGGTTTAGCTTTACAAGCCTATTTCTTGCTTCGGGACCATAATTTATTTATTTATCGTAGTTAGACACAAATTCAGGAGGCGATTCTAACTTACACTACAACGTACAGCTAACAAATACAGTGTTACAAAGTTCTACATATGCAACAACAAAACATTTGTGTCTAACCACCTCCTCCTCCATTCACTACATTCGTTTGCGAACTACGCCAATTTATAATATACTCAGCTATAGTTTAGAAAATAACCAATAGCCACTACAAAAACTATGTTAACAATCAACTCTATCAATGTATAAGAATCCTAACGTATACAAGTACAGAAAATCAGTAAATGAAATAGAAGAAAAGTAAAGAAAAACATTGCTCACTAAATACTACAACTTCAAGAAAACGTCTAAAGTAGTCATCATTTATAAATTGATTCAAAATTACCTTAAACTAGCGTTTACAATTGCCACTATTAGTGTAACCGCTAATTTAAGGTACTTTTGAGTTATGAATTTTCTAATGACTTATTAATTTTCTCAAATAATTGTAACGAGTAGATTAATTTTCTTAAATAATTCTCGAAGGGATACCGCTCAAAAATTTAATCAATACGTAAACACAATATTTAAACGAAATTGAGCTCCAGTATATTATTTTGGAATGCTTTTGTCTTTCTACTTAATTTGTAATCTTTTATAATTTCTTTGGGAATTCCTTCAAGAAGGTTCGAAAATATTAAAATGCATACTGTACCATATCTCCCATAGTTCCCATGAGATATGCTTTTTTCCTTCTGTAATTCTGGTTAGAGTATTCTTTATGCGTTAAGATGATGTTAGCCTTGAATATTTCGTGGCACGGAAAACATTCCAAAGCGCATTTTCCGTCCACGTCTAAGATTTTTAAGAACAGGGAAGAATTTATCACTTATAGCAAAGGAGCTGGCCAAACCGCAGGAAATTTTGCTGCGCAATCTCCAATTTTTTTGGAATTTTAGTGAGAGTTACCCAAATAATTGCTTCGTAATTCTGTTAAGATTGCGGTAGCATGTATCACTTCATATCAGATGGATCCTCGGCTTCGACATAAATCCCGGCGAAATTAAAACTGAGCCTCTTTGTGTCAAGGAAAAAATGAAGTGAGGCCCCACCCTTCCTAATCCAAAGTATTATTCTTACCCTGCTAATGGTAAGGCCTGAGCTTTAAAACGTTCGGAAAAATCTCCGGATTTCCTTGGAAAATGCAAATTGCTTTAGCGAAGGAAAAGATTCGCCCGGAGGATTTGAAGCGGTTCATCTTCCGCTCAACAAAGCTTCGGAAAAAGAAATTAAAGGGGATTTTGCGTTTCTTTTTGACTCGATGACGTCAATGAGAATTCCACGCGGACCACCGCCAGGTCATCCGTGTAGTTTTTTTTCCGTCGGAGATTCTCAGCCGCCGATTTTTCGTTTTTTTTATTTTGATAGTTCGACGAATATGCCGAAAGGGGAGCTCCCGCTGTAGCTCCCTCTATACGGTGTGCGTAACCAGTCTCTTTGCGAGGAAAAAAATTTTGAAAAGTTAAACAAAATGGTTGCGTTTCTCTTCTCTTTTATCATTTGCAAGGTGAACTATTGTCTTAAATTCACCGATGTTTATTCTTATATGTACTTGTATTCTTAGATACTTTTATTACCATATTCTTTATGAACTTGTTTCAATTTCTTGATACCTTCCAATTCGTTTTTGCAAAAGTAAAAAAGTTTGCTATCGATCAAAATGAACTTAAATTGCGTTACTTATTGGAAGGGTATGAGTTATCTGGCTTCGAACCAAGTACTCATTTGGAAAAAATGATCGATTTCCACTGCCTCTCTAATAAATCCCTTATTTCCATGTAACCGGTAAGCGCTTGAAATTGATTTTCAAAAATTGCTTAAATGCATTTCTTATGGAGAACTACAGTAACCACTCATGATAACGAGTAGACTGACGCAGAATAGCATTTTATTAAATTTGATTTATCTGTATGTAAAGTTTTTAAATAGGCAAAAGACCAGACGTCATGATTATTTAAAGAACTATAATATATATTCTAGGTGAAACTATCCGCAGCTATTTGAGTTTGTAATTTCACTGTTTTTCATTGCCATAATCTTTCTTGGGGAAATCTATTTAATAATTTCTACTCCTATATTTAGTATAGCATAACAATATATTTTTCCTTTCGATTATCACTGAAATGCAAGATAACCCCCTTTAAAAGACGTTTATTTAATTAATTTAATTCAAAATGAAAATAGTTTACATGGGAAACTCTGCGACATTTTACAAAGAATGAATCTATAACGAAATTTTTATAATTAATTTCTATCCTTTCCCATCTTTTTCATTGAGGGATTTGGAAAATAAATTCGAAAATAGACCCTTTTATTCTTTCACAGTGGGTATCTCTTATACAGATAAAGAGATGAAATTACGAAAATGAGCATATTTTTAATCTCTCAATATTAACCCAGAGAAACTTTGTGAAACGGACGATTACCGACTCTGTTAATCCTATTTTATCTCCCTTCATAAGAATCCCATCCTTTGTTTCACATTTCTCAAGGGAATATTTGCTGGAGATCTTACTTTTCCGCCAGTAATTGCTGTACACTTACAAGTTTATTTTCCTTTAGTTATTGAATTTAACCGTATACTCTGGATTGTATGCTCTGGAATATACACCATTGCTTTGTCCGTTCCACATTGGCGGTGTTCCTCTCTAATGATTTTTTCTCTTATAGCAATAAGAAGTTCTTTCTCACGGAACACTACCAGTAGAAGTTCGAATGACCAAAATTAAAGTTTTTGATGGAATAAATATGATTGGAATAGCGAGAATAGTATTAATGTATATACAATGTTTTCCAAGAAAATAAGAACGTTAAAATTTCCCTGGGGTGATATAGAGCAGCACTTTCTAATCGATGTACTGTTCGGTGGAGTGCAGCGACATTTCCGATGGTAACATGTTCTTTAATTGTATATTGCACGTACTTTATTCTCTTAATTACTTTCTCGTTAAATGGAAGTTCGTAAAGAGAGATTTTAAGTATTCTATTGTAACCTAAATATTCTTTTCTATTTAAGTTTAAATTTAGAATTAAACTCAATGAAAAGATGAGGTTTGATGTGCCTCGAAGGTCGAGTCTATACGAAAGTGTCCCGTTAGAGCCACATGGTGGGGTAATAGTGACGTAGAGAATCGCAATGATTTCACTATCGAAAAATCTGGTAATTCCTCTAAGTACCTGAATCCTATGCAATCAAACATAAAGTCCATAAGGCGGTACACTTCATTATTATAATGACATTATTGCTAATCTTTTTGTGTTACTTATATGAACATATTTCCGACAGTAAGTTGAATTTCGCGAAATCTTCGGTTACTACCGATTCGTGCTTTGAATGCATATTCTCATAACATAAGAGGCACGTTGTTTATGACATTATTTATGATGATAAATGATGAACTTGGTTTTGACATCCACTTTGAAGGCTCATCCTTCTGCCGCACCCTAAAGAAATTTGAACCTCCTCCGGAATCGAAGCCGTGGACCGTTTTTGCGTGCGTTCTCCCAGAAGGGCTAAGTGCGGATACCTGAGGAATTTCATATTTGGTGAAAATTATTCATTGAAACTATCGGATGGGCCTCCCGGGTAGCCAACTGGGCAACGCGTTCGATCGGTGACAGCGGTCCCGGGTTGGATTATCCCATTTGGTTGGTGGGAACCTACGTGCGAAATTACTTCAGAAGCTACTACTGTAGAAGCTCTTTTAATACTACTACTAACTATCGGATGTTAGTATTTTCTCTAATTATTTATACCCGTCAATGTTAGAAAGAACACACTTTCGTGAAATATTGGTGATAATTGAAATTTTTAAATATTTGTACATCCAATTAATCTATGCAGATTTTTACATTTGGAAAATTAATTTCTCTACATACCTCAATTATAGGTCTCCAGGTATAAAAAAAATGCCACGCTATTATTAATAATTCGAAATTTCTATGAAATAAAGTTATCAAAAGGTTACGTTTCAAAAACTTAGTCAGTTTACAAATAAAACTCATTGCAATGAGCGTCAAATTAGCCTATGTTAAAAGTATTATTAATATCAATTTGCCAATTCGGCTTAAATGATTTAATCCCATCTCTATAAACATTTGAAGTATCATTAACGGGCTTGTTTTTTGCCTACGACGGAGATTATATAATACTCAGCACGGTATTAATAAGTTAAAAAATCCACAGTTAATTTAGGTCATTCTCGAACAAGTTAAACCAAAAGAAATGTAAAGCATTCACTTTGAAATCTAATTTATTCGCGATGCTATTCCTCTATTTTCTTCCCGTCAACTTCTTTAAACGAAAATTTCCGCGCCAGACCTAAATTTAAGTACTCTTAGCCTGAGCAACGGAAAAGGCAACAGTGGCTCTTAAATCTCAGTAGGAAGGAAACTCCCGCGAGGCGGCAGGTTTCCTGTAGCGTTGAGATGGCCTCATCTCTTCCTCAAAGACCTCTTACCTGTCAACGTGGCGCCATCTGAAGGTGGGGGCATCGAATTAGCGCTCGAGACGGGCGATGCTCAAAATCTGAACAAATGAAGTTTTCGGTGTCTGCCACTCGTGAAGTTGTCGCCTCCCCGACCTCTGCGCTTTGCCCTCCGACGCCTCTTTTGCGTCTCCTTTGAACTCAGTCTCTGGAACCGACGGCGATGACGTCGGCGTCGATTCATTTTAAGGATCTAGAAGTAATTGCGTTTTCTCCGAAATTGCACAAAAGTCGTACCCCTGTGCAATTAGGGGCGCATTTTTGTGACATTTACGAAACGGAAGTCTACGTAATGAAGTTGATGCAAGTGCTTTTTCCGCGTGACATATATCAGTGATTTACGAAGTTCTGATTGATTTGAATAATGGCGGATCATTTAGATCATAGTCTTTGCTCATTAAGTGCTACTGCGTAATTTGATTTTTATGTCTTCAAATAGCTAAATAGTCGTCGTAAGATGGGAAATTGTGAAGGCATTAGTTCATCTTGAGAAGTAGTTTTTTAAGGAAGGATGGATATTTTCCAGAAATTATTAGGGAAGCAGAGATCATTAACTTATTAGGGCAAAACCGAAAGAATTAATGATTCAATGGACTCAAATGTTAATGTAGTTGAATGCAGATTTAGAATTTTTGGTGTTTTTCGATATATACAACTAGAACCATTCATTTCTCTTTCAATGTAATGTAATAATTTTTAAACTGTGAAGTATGAACTAATATTAACGTATAATTACCTCGATCAATTTTTCGATTGTCTTATTTGGAACGCAATTATTCTGTCTACGTTCCTGTATATCATTTGATTTCAATTTAATAGATCTTAAATTTCGATGCTACGGTGCAATATATTTAAGAGAAAGATGTACAATATAAGATATCAATTTTCAATACTTTATTCCATCAATAGTAATAGTAAAATACTCAATTGAATATGAATACATGTGCAAATACAGTATTTGTTTGAAGATTTATTTAATTCGATTTTAGGGATGTAAAAACACTGAAAACACAAAGCAGAATTAATAGTTCTTTATATTTTTGAATTGAAAAATAAGTCAATGTCAGTATGATAGAGTCTGTTTAGCGAATTCCACTAGCATCAAACTGAAGACCCGCAATTGAATGAAAACTGTTTTCGTCTGATTTAATCAAGAAAAAGTTGAAGACATGCCCTGATTTTTATCCCTTAATTATGAAGATTCAATTATTTTTAACGCAACTGTTGAGCCGGCCATTATCTTCGGACATATTCCTTCTCCCTTTGCTTTCTGCAACCATCGCGACTGTTGCTTTTGCCTAACTTACAGGCGCTTTTAGCTTGATTTGCAAGATTCCTTTCTATCCACCTCTCAGGTGTTAATGATAAAAAAATTCAGAGAAAATTTTCAGAGATCCGAGAAAATGTTTAGGTTACCTAGATCATGACGTATTATAGGTCATAGAGATGCCTCTCACGTATTGACAATTTTTCAACTATCATTCCAAATTCTGAATTATATTTCAATGCAGTCCTGTAAAATTTAAACATGGAAATGTGTCATTAGAACATACTTATAAATCATGTTGTACGTTTTAGAATAAAAGGGGTTAATAATTAGTTCGTAATGCCTGTTAACCTTGGAAAAATCATGGGATTCATGGGAAAGATCGTAGACAATTTTGAAGTCGACGTTGATAAATTAACAAGGAAGAGCCGTGTTTTTCCGTCAAACCTTTTCCTTTACCCTCTGCAGCATTTAAGATACCCGCCATCTTAGCTTGCAGTTAATTCAAAAGAGTCAAATTTGCATTTAAAGGTGGACTTATAAATCCGTCGTGACAGGGTGCTACGCGTTGAAGACACCTTAACCAGTCAAGATCGACCTGATACATCACGAAAAGGACTCTTTAAAGCCGACGTGACATTTTCTCGAGAGCTTTTTGTTCATAAGATTACATTTCTTCCCGCGCTTTTACGGCAAATCTCGGATACGGCGGTGTTTTCAAATAGCTTCTTTGGTGACATAGGAGCAATTACCCTTGAGATGCCTCATCGATACTGAGTTACGGATGGCAAATGTTCCGTCCCACGCCCGGAGCAAAATCACATTAGTTTGAAGCGTCGAAATTGGGAATCTCCAATTTTGAGATTCCTCGTTAAGATAGTTGGCGTTGTTTTATTACGAGCGAGACCCGCCTCTTTCGGTTGATTTTCAAAAATTATTCTCCATATACTTATGGATCCCTGGTGCATGATTGAAATGGATTGTTTTGAATTGGCGTTATATTCTTTTTATCAATCGGGAAAATCTTAAAATACGTCCATCGGTTAAATCTTTTCTTCTGCCAGAAAACCAATAACTGAGTGTCAAGAAATACCACATCTATTTAAGAGATCGTGATGCTTTGCATTTGCTTAGATGTACTGATACATTTTTCTAGATATAAGTTTGTTTTAGTTAGTTGCTCTTCGTTTATTTGTGTAATATTACTCTCACGTAATACCTCCAGCTGGTAGTTGGAAGAGAGGTCTTTTTGGCCTAACTTCGCCATTGCAGTGAGATATAATAATACTTCCTCTCTATTTCCGAAGAATATGATTATAATCAATCACTCTTCCGCAATTACTTTCATTGAGATACTGATTTAGGAGAATACTTGCTGAGGTCGTTCTCCTCTGTAAACAAAAGTGAAGTTTGGGATAAATGTAGCATAATTTAATTGAAATTTTAATCTTAAATTCCTTTTTTCTTTGTTGACGCATGTTGCTTTAAGTTCCTCACCGTAAGTTTTATCTTTAACGTCTATATTTTCTCATCTTTTCAGTACATTCTTCGGACCCTTTTTAGTTTACATTCTTCTCTCCTTCCTGCCTATCATTAGTAGTAGAGTATTCCTTTCAATAGTAACTCATTAGGCAGAATACTTTCCCTGCTTTTTCTCTAAAGCCGTTCAGCGTAATGACTTATCCGATTGATAAATTTCCGAATTTTTCTTTATTTGTAGCAGTAAACCCGTTTGTATGCAGTAACACACGTGTTCGTGTGTTTCTTCCAATCTATTCGTACAATTTTACTTTTATGTTACTCTAATTTAAGAGTAATTCTTTGGTCTAATGCGAGTCACTAGTGTAAATCATTTATTTTATTCATCTTTCTAAAATATGCGATATATGATAGTGATTACGTCAACTTTCGATATTTTATGAATTATAAAATTGTGTGATAACTCCCAGAGTTAACTATCATCTTCGTACTTCTGTATTCACCGTCAAACAGCGCCAATCTTTTTCAACTGTTCTCTAGATTATAATAATAGATTAGCACAGTAATTACCTTAACTTCACCCTTAATTGAGTGTTTATACCTTTACTTAATTTCCTTTTTAAATTCCTTCGGTTAAATATTCTCCGAAAAAAATCCGCAAATAGTTTTCCTCTATCAATTGCTACGTGGTTGGTATTTAGTACTGTTATTATTTTAATAACTCTGCTTTGATATCGGTCTTGAATTTCAAGAAATCAAATTTTGTCTCTGAACTAATCCAAACAGCAGATTTATTTCGCGTCGGATACGAGCGAAAAATGGCTCTCCAAGGCCCTTCATTTAATTACCGCCCTAATTTGGCTTAATCTCCAACAATATTGCGTCATTTGCCAGATCGGACAAATTGCCTTTTTTCTTCTCTTTAGTTTCCGGGAGCGGCGGAATAATCAGATTATCCCTCGAAAGTGCTCTAATGAAAAACTCCAAGTTGTTTGGCGTATTGATCTATTCTCGAATGCTGGAGGAGAGCATGCCTTTGACTTTGGGTGATTAGATACGAGCATATTTAATTTTTCGTATTCTTAGATTTCTCTGCTTGTATATTCAAACTTATAATATCTATTATCTAGGGGTTTGAGATGAGCTTGTTGACCTGTAATCGCCGTAAATGTATGTTCAAACCAAGTCAAAGTTGTAATCTGCAACTTACTTGTATAGGTTAATTTCCTGGAAAATCACAATTTCAAGTTTTTATCCTCTTGGTTGCCGTCTAATTCGAACAGAAAATCGCCGAAAAAAACCGAACGCAAAATCTGTAATGATATTTTGTCATTGAAAATGTTGATTTCGCAAGTGTAAGTACCGTCGGCGTTTTTAAATTGTTCATTTTTAATGCGATAATTCTCTACCAAATCGTAATTTTGTATTTTTTTACATCCTTTCATCGTTCACATGTGTTCCTTTGATCCCTTTAAACCTAAATTCTCCCATAAATCATTCGTTATCCTTCTTTAGCCCGAACAATATCGAAGGTAGCGCCCATGATAAATTTTATTCCTTCAAAGAATGTATTCCTTAACATTCGCCACGAATCCTTTGACGTGCATTTTACCTTTTCATTGACTGATTGTCTTCGTAGTTCACGATTTAATGCCGGTTTCTTATCCTAACCATTTCAGTAGAGTACCATTTCTCTCGCAATCTAACGCTGCGAGATTGCATACTATATGAAATTTCGCATAAATCGTAACCCTGACCTCTTTCCCTCGAAAAAGAATAAGGAGAATAGTATTGGTTTCAAAGTACGCGTCTTTCAGTTTAGAATAGTGCTATTCTATGTACGCTCTCGGAAACAGGGATCGCTTCCACGTATCTTTTTATTCCCTGAATTCCTTTCGTATCTATCGAAAAAATCCTACAAACGGCTTTTTCATGGAAATTGGATCGTTCTGCGAAAGTCGTTACCTTGTCATGAGATATATTGTGCATCATTTTCCTGCTCCACAAGACAGGGAACACCATTGGCTGATGAGATACGTTTATCCCTTTTTCGTGGAATATTCTTATTGTAATATAATGAGAATTCACATATATCTATGCATAGCGTCGTATTTTATTATGTATTAATTATTTATTATAGGCGCACATGATTAATATTCGCATATACGCGCTAGCCTAAAACTATTTGTTCCAACCTCAGTACAAACTCTTCTCTGCTCTTTATATAAATTAAGAACTTCGATCCGCCATCGGAATCGATTAAAAGGTGACAAATGCCGTTTACATGCAACAGTCGCAGTTAGTTTAGGCTAAAAAATTCAGGGAATTATTTATAATAAAATTTGATGGATTCATCTTCACAATTATTTTATCATGCGAAAGAGGCATTTCTGATAAAATTACATTAGAAACAGACATTTCTCAGGCTGATTTTATATAGGTTGATATGGATCGAAGTTCCAGATTTTCTTTTCTCTCGATTCCCTGAGATTCAGATAACGCCCACTCAGTCAATATCTTCATAAATACTTTGCATTTGTAGCCACACATGACATTTTATTTTAGATTTTAACAAATCTATTCTATTTAATTTTATGAGAGCGGCACCACCAAAAATACCCAGAATTCTTCCAGCATACATTTATATATGTGTTTGAATGTTTTATTGCGGATTTTAACACTTATTTTACAATTTTTACTTACTACTTAATTCACTTGTGAGCAGAATACTTAGTTCAGACACTTTCACCTGTCCCTTCTTAACTTATCATATAATGTGTGATTATTAAAGCTGAGGAACGTCTGGAAAACCGATTGGGACGGGTAAAGATTGCATTCTGCTTCCATGAATCGCGTGGTTTATATTCTGCTAAATAGAAATTCGTAAAAATAAATAAATTCCTAAGTTTTAATGAAGTTAAACGTCCGAAAACCCATACTGGGAGATTTATAACGAGACCAAGTTCGCATTTCTATATCGATCCATAACAGAGTCGTATTACCAAATCGAAAACAACTATTTATTGAGTTGAGGAAGTAATCTGAAGCTTTTTGCTTCAGCGAAAGTTAAGCTATGACATATTATAATAAAATTGTGTCTCGAGTAGGTAACTACTATTTACGATATAAAAATTCAATTTTAGTACCCCTATCAAGGATCGCGAGAAAAAGGAGCACTTTTTCTTCCAACCTGTGATAGAATAGCAGCCAGATAAAACAAAAAAATTGCATTATAAGGCTGGACGAGGAATAAAACTTGATAATTCATAAAAATAAATTTGATGGAAATTATTTTCCTTTGGGATCTTTAGTTTAGTTCTTATTCACATCTAAACTCGAGTGTTCATAATGAAATATGAATAGGAGAGAATAGATTCATAATCGATGTCTTGTTCTGAAGACCTTCATTTCCTCCATAAATTAAATTCTGAAGCAGTTTAGCCGATTAAATAATTCGTCTGACGGTTATAAAACACATTAAGCGTCTGTAAAACAGGTTGTGAAGCGTAGCAGCATCTTCACAGCTAGTAGTAGTGTTCTCAAAAGTATTCCGACAACTGAGGTCATTTCGCTCATAGGGGCTTCGACCGGGAATCGAACCCGGGACCGCTTTCACCAGAGGAACATAGGCATTCCATTTGGTTTTCTAGGAGAACCTATATTTTCTCCTTTAGCCAACAGCGTAGTACTGTAATTCGCGATCGTAAAATATAGCGTTAAAGTATAAATCGTCGAAGGTGTCCGAAAATGGCCTTAAGTGGCTCTTCTGTCGAAACATTCCATCCTAGAGCGGACTCATACGTGGCTTCTTCGAAATGGAAGGTTTCCTTTACCCTCCTTGCTAAAGGATTGCCGTTAACAAAAGAAGATCGTCTTCAGTTACAGCACCATTTGGAATTCCCGTAATGTACTAGAGCGGTGGTCCGGAGCATATCGAAAGTTTCACTGAGTTTACGGGGAAGCGCATTACCCCGGGTCACTTTAAAGGTCACAATGGTCTGAGGAGTGCTCTGCAATCTATCCATCGTGTCTCTCTCAACTTTAGCCCTAGTTGCACTAACACCTGAGCCCTCTTTACCTATTAACGCGTGTCAATATTGTGCCAGTCGAAGTCCTGAAGCATTAGAGAGTGTTATTTGTACTAACATACTTAGCTGCATGAACGTGTGAAGAGTCCCTGTTTGTATTCAATTAAATAATCTATTATAACCCGATGGATAGCAGATTCCTTCATCCGCAAAAGAAACAATAATTCTCGCATCGCAAACATATTTAAGGAGAAAGTAAGGAAATATTTTTTTTTAACAACCAGATTTCTTGTTCATTGGAGTACTACATAAGTGGACTTTTTTCACGCATTTTGCCCAAATTATCTTCTGAAAGTGATTTCTGAAGTTAAACGGACGTTTCTCTAGCTAATATACCCGTAACCTTCGCTATGACATATGAAGTAAACACATAGGAAGAGAGCGAGAAGATAGCGAATTGGCTGGGACTCGAACCTAGGTCTCTCTCTCTCTCGCCCCCTTACCTTGTGTTTTCTCAATATATTAATTATAATATCCTTTCGAACGAGTAGCTTAATTTTGTATAGTTGAATGTCATTCCGAACGAAATTGATCTGAGACGAGCGTGTCTGAAATTTAAGCTCAAAAATTTCGCAGTAATTGCTACTCAACTGCTCCGAATCGATTTAAGGTTTGCTTAAATTTTTATTTAACCGTGATAATCATCTTTATGAATGAATTATGATATGATGAATGAATCATGAGAATGAATTATCTCTAAATTAGCTTTTCGAATTTTTCTGTTCATTTCTTCTAAAAGTCCTAATCCGTATCAAGAAGTGTCTGATTAACTGCAATCGAAGTATGCGATCCTTTACAGACGTCTATATTTGGGAAATTAGGACTTCAGGGTCCCACTTCCATTCAGCCCTTGTCAACATTTTGTGCAAGTGCGAATATATGACATGATATAAGATTTTAAACAATATTATTTTTATATATAGATAATTCACGAGCATAACACTAGTCTGTTTCGTCCTGTATCCTGTACTCATGCCGCAGAGCTCGTTTATGTCACTTCTTGAAATTGAAACCAAGTGTTCTTATTTGACAAGTTAAGCTGACGTTCCTTCCAAATTCCGTTCATTACGTTGCTGCAAATTTTTTCTTGTCGATATTCTCCTGATTAAATTAGACTCCTCCGCTGTTCGCTTTCCGTTTTGATGTCCACGATTTCGCCTTCTTTCAACTCATCTCTTCACCTTTGTATCTCATATGCTCACATCACCCCTATTTGGCCTGTGTATGCACCTCCCATACTTTCCCCCCCGCGTACCTCATTCCACTTAATTCCCTCACATGAGTGTTCTGCGTCCCCACACGAACACGCGCACGCCTACTCAGTGGACGACGTCTGAGGCCACTTTAGGCTACAAAGTTGCTCCCCAAAATGCCATGGCTTAAATTTGACGAAGAGGGGACCGCATGAGAAACAGGACCGCGGAATAGAAAATGCCAGTGCTCGGCGTCTGAAGAATTTTTAGCAATTCCCCTCATACATCTTGAATATATTACAGCCAAGCAGTGTCTGCGATGATGCATTGCTCTCGTATATCTTGCCCCAGCTAAAAGCGGATGTCGGTCGGCATCCTAGCGTTTGATGGACTATCTGAATCTCTAGTATGAAACATGCCTAAAAGTGAATAAGTGGAGAATCTACGAGATTCAAAAAGTTTTTTATCTTTATATTTACATCGCAGTTTCTCTGCACGCTAAGACAAGTTGTCTTGGAAAATATGAATCACAACTGAAGACATTAGAAAATTGCGCAGATTTGTTAACTCCCCAGCTGTTTGGAAATGCCAAATTATACTTGAATATATATATATATATACATTTTTCATTGACTATGTTAATCATCTTCAATGCAAATTAAGTATTTCATTATTGTTTAAATGAAAGAAGAGCAGGAAAAACTCTGACACTTTCGTTTGATAAAGATTTTTGTTAAGTTGGGGAAACATTATTCAATCTAAGACGTCGCCCATAAAAAAGACATTAGATAGCCCTTTCGGTAACCAGTGAGGTTAATTTTTTATATGTAAGGACTTGCTATCTAGTTGAAAATAATATAGGAAAGCCATCCAAAACAGAACTCATGGCGTTAATATTACTTGTGAAATAGGCCATTTAGATTTGTAAGCAAAATAAATTATTAATTTATAATCAAAGTAACGAGTAGCTTGAAATTAAAATCAAATATGTATAAAGATTCACAATTGTTATATTATTTGATATTTAAAGACACTGAATGTAATAATCGGTTTAATGTTATGTAAATGAAAGAAATGTCAAATTTCCATGAATCAGCTCTTGTTGAGTCAGTGATTGTAATAGAGATTAAACTTTGAATTAAACACCGATTGCTTTACGCTTAATACGATAGAATCTTGGTTATCCCCGAAAGTAAAGTTTTGTTTCAAAATCCTCATTCAAAACCTATCGTTTTGATTTAACACCTTTTCTTTACTCGATTGCGGTAAAATGAAGAGCACACCGCGACAGAGGAGAGGAGAAGTAACTTCCCAGTCGAATAATTGGCGGTCGCTGGTAAGCATCTAGGGGATAAAGTGTAAGTGGATTTGGTAGAGACGAGAAAAATGGTCACATAGAGAGACGGGTACAAAGGGTCAAAGTTCAAGGAAAGGGGAACGAAAGGGCAAAGGGGAATTTTGATTGATGCGGGAGTGTAATTAATGGACGGCGTTGACTGGAAATAAGCGGTGATACAGCTGTGCGGACAGCCAACGGAAGGGAGACATCCATTTGCATTAAATAAACCACATTAAATGTAGACGCTCTGCAATAGAAAAACATTGTAGAATACCATTATGATAGATTTCAATAAATTTCAAATGATAATGCTACTGATTTCTCACATCTGTAGCCCGTGTTTCTACTCTTTCTTTTATTTCCATATGTGGCATACAATAATGAGCCGAGGTCATAACAGTTGTGAGTGTGTTTATTTTCCTTGTCAATTCCATAGTGGCTATCCTATGCCACCAGGTCGGTGGTCAGAGTGGATGAATAATTAAGGACTAATCGATGTACTTAATTTTGATTGAGCGGTATAGGTCGATCCTCTGAATTTGGTGAATGAGGTCATAGAAAGCCACAGTATGACGAAATTTCGTGGATTTTGTCTAATTCCCCTTCAGGGTAGCTATTGCTTCTGCAGTTCTTATTACTCGTACTTCGGGTCATCCTGTCGCTTACAACATGTATGTCTTTGTGTACATGATCCTTTTAATGCTAATAGATCATGATTGACAACGAAAAGTATAAACATTTATTTTCTTTATTAAGTTTGACGTTCACCGAACACGGTTGCATTATTAAAGGGTGAACTCAATAGCTGTAACAAATATTCAACAGAAATAGCACCACAAAAAATTAACATGGTACAATGAAATTTCTATAAAACACAGATTAGTACGTAAATTTGAATTTCATACTATGCTTCATTTACTTCTTTACCAAGTAATTGAAGCTCCTTGACCTTACAAAAATTAATTTTAGTACAAATTTTGTTATAAGTTATGTAAATTTTATTTAGGATGTGTTTTTACTGTTGCTGCTTTTAACCGTTACTAAGTAAACTCTTCCTAAGTATCTCCTAATTAGTTGTGACAAATAAATTCAATTCAACAATTCGTCACTCACACCATTATTGAATACATCATATAAAAATGATGAATCAGTAACAGTTCTTCTGTCTTTCAGTGAATTCCAATGTCTCAACATTTCCGTGTCCTTCCCATTATTTACAGAAATTTAAGAAATTTCATGGATCTATTGCAGTGAAATTTGACCCAATACATTTTTAAATGCTTTTATTTAAATTAATAATTATGTCATTTATCTAAAATGAATGATATTAAGCTTCCAAATATATTACAAGATTAAGCTGTGCGCGTTAATTTTTACATTTATATGCCCTCACTGCGTAAATAGCCTCATCACAGCGAGTTTCTTGAACTCCCTTTCTTGTTCAAAATTTCTCCTTTCCTTTCCCTTTGTTACCAGTTTAAGGTGAAAGCTCTTTATTACTCATCTTGATCTGCGCAGGCTGAGATGAAACTGTTTGTCAGAACCAAAGAGGATGTTTTTACGGTGTCTTGTGAAGTAATCGATGTGGTTATTTCGTGCAACATGCAAGTTTTGTATGAAATTATCTAATATCGATTTTACTTTACTTTCAGGTGAGTGATAACGAGATTTCTCATTCCGCCGTTCGTCTTTAAAAGGTAAGATAAACGGCTTTTTCGTATTGGTAGATAATGAAATACTTAAAATATTTTGCACACCCCTTTCATCTTTGGAAAATAGGCCACACTCTCAAAAGCGTTAAACCGTGTTGAGTCAAGTTTAACGGAACGAGTATAATTTGAAAGGGAAAACTACAGATCCTGATATGTGTTTTTATGGGAAATATAGCGGAATATCCTTGATTGCTACTTATCAATAAAGAATAATTAGTTAGCAATTAGGTAAGATAAAAACGGATCAATTTATGTATTATACTTTAATCATCGAAGTAACGACCAGCAGCTACCTAAAATAAATTAAAATGCACCCCCTGCCACACGCCGAAAGGCGGCTTGCAGGGCATTTATGTAGATGTAGATGTAGAAGATGCGGTTCCATCATTTTATGGAACGAAATATACCAGGGATTTGAAGTTTATTATTTGCATCTTCCGTTATTATGTCATTTGCACAGCTTTGGTGAATTATATGGATGCATGGAAAAATAACTAAGCAAATTTTACTGAAAAAGATTTATTTGCGACCGGTTTCGAACTCGTATTTGTGCCTGATGATGAACAAAAACAAAATAAATCTGTTTCAGTAGAATTTGCTTAATTATTTTACCGTGCTTCCTGTTATGGAATTCTACGACGTTAAGAATTCTTCGATTGATTTTATTTAATTATGTGGGTGTTTGCAATTTACCTCGACAATATGTTCAATAAAGATTTAATTTAGAGTTTTAAAAACAAGCTCCAAGAAGTCGAAGTTTGCATTCACTTTAACCATTAAGAAACTCCTGCCAGCCGGGGTTAGGGCTCTCCGTGGTTGTGCTTTGCAAGATTATTCTCAATATATCGTATTGTATTGTATTGTAGTATGTACAATGCGTACTTCGGCAACTACGTTACCATCTTCGATAGAAATAGATAACTGGGATTCAGCTCTCTAATGTATCAAAACGTGTTCCTTATCCGTGAAGTTATGTGAGGATTTATTTTTCATGATTTGGAGACGAACGAGATTATACGAACTGAAATGGTAAAATTAACGAGGGAATATTATTCAGCATCAATGCTTTTGTCTCATTATTCAGCATCAATGTTTTTATCTCATATTGTGTATATCTTCTAAATTTTAACGTATTCTCAGTTCATGTTACCTAGCGTCGTACTCTTGGTAGAACTGTCTGTAGCACGAAACCCATTATATTTCATTCATTACAGAAACAATATAGTGCAACAATCTATTTTTACTTTTATTGTGTTACAGGGTGGGGGAACTGCTATTGAAAAACAAAATTAAATTAAATTGTTTAAAGATAACATTTGTTGAATAACATTAATAATTCCCCTTCTTAGTAGTAATTATGTTTTAGTTAAGGCTTTGAACAGTCTCACAGTCGTAGAAGATGACAATTAATTTATCAGGAGGAATGATAGCTGTCCTTCCGTGCGAATACGTCTTTATGAAAATGTATGTGTGTACGAAAGCGCTATTTGATTAAACAAATCGTCGAATGCAAATGTAAGGAAAAAGACCAGCATTGTCAAAACCGGAATTCTGTACCGGTGGACGGCTGTGAAACAAGTACGACAGGTGTCGCGGGCTTTTTCATGGAATTAATTGAGGAGGCAGAATTGGGATCCAGAAAGAAATCATTCGTTCGCGAATAGGACCCGACTTCCTTTTAGCCTATGGTTGAATGGGCATACAGAAAAAGAAAGGATCGCAGGCCAAGAAAGGTACCTTGAGGAACCCTTTCGAAACGAGAGAGGAATCAGGGAAGGGACAGAAAAAGCAGGCGATTCCCGGACCGCGTCCCGAAGGACCTCCGAAGGGCAGGGAGAGGTCGTGCAAATTGCGGTCGCGGACGGGTTCCGTCCTTTGATGGGGAAGACCGAAGGGGATCCGAAGGGAAAGGGACCCGAAAAGGGCACGGATGAGAAGGGAGACGAGATCGGAACGAAAGCAAAAAAGACGGGTAAAAATGGGGGATTCGGTAGGGAGAGGGTATCGAGTGCTGTATCAAGAGAATAGTGAACTTAAGGAAAAAGGTAAGCAAGTCGGAAGGTGTGGTTGAAATTCAATTGGGATCCATTATGACGGGCAAATTTTACTGGGAAATTTGGAGAGGTTTGTGGCCCTCGATGTCGCTCTGCGTTTCGAGCGCTATTGGAACTAGCGAGCTATCGATCGCAACGTAGGTAATTTTATGCCACCTGAGTCAATTTCAAAAGCTGGCAATTTATTAAGTAATGCGACGGATGAATTGTTTTCACGGCGAATTAAGAAGGGAAATATTCGGATGGCCAATTAAAATTCCTGGTCAGAAGGATTGGCGTCATTTAATTGCTCTGGGAAAGATATCTGGGGAAATCGTAATATGGAACGTCTGCTTTAATGCAAAGATATACAGACGCGGGGGATTAGTTGTATCCGTTGAATTAATGGCAGTCGGGCGCCGGACAGTTTATTACTCAGCCGAAATGGAAATCATGTTTCAGGAAACCGATCGTTATCTATTTTCGATAGCTTCTGATCTTGCATTGATACGCTTTTTAATTTCCTATGCTATAATGATGAAAAAAATACTTTCATCCATCGTTCATGGCCAAAGTACTATACTGTAGTTTATCGCTTTTGAATTAATTTCTATCAATTCATTATCATATGAAGCAGAATTTGAAGAGCTTTTTCGAATACGATTAATTAATAAAATATTTTTTTGGAATTGAATTCTACCCCGACTGTGGAAATTGATGGAAATTGAACAGTACTTCTGTGAATAATGTACTAATGTGTAACGCAACGGCTTCAATACACATGTTGTTATCAAGGGAGATAATCCATTTAATTTTAGAATTCTTAAGTCATGAGTTTCGTCTCAAAATGCAACTTTTTTAAAATCGTTACAACTCATCTATTTAAACGACCATACAAATTAAAACATCTATTTCGTGGAAAAAATGTTCGATGCCCGGCTATCCTGGTATTTTTAACTAGAGCGTAAATGTTTGTGTCGATCGTTTGGCCTACGCGTAATAGCCAATTAAAGGATTATTTGTGGGATGAATTTTACATCAATTAATAATTGAGAACATTATAGGAAATTAATGATGAATTTTTAATTTCAAAATATTATTTAATTTATAGAATAGTATGCTAAATGTAGGGTTGTATTACTTAATAACTTGAACACACGCGTCGAATTACGTTTTCAGCTATGGGAAGACGAGTCTTTTTCGGCATTTTAACCGTATGAAAAATAAAACAGATGCTTATTATATTAATTAGCATCTATATATCCAATACGATTGTAATCTTTTTCATTTAGAATGGTGAATTTTTCCCCTTACCACGTAACGTGACTCACTTCTCGTAAAATGTACCCAGAGTGAACTCTCAGCAAAACATGACGCTAATATAAGCACAGCTAAAGGTATATTTATGTAAATTTCGTGAGGGAAGGCGAGTGGATGTTTTGCCTATATTTGCGCTTTCCATTTGAGGAAAAAAGGGATCCGAAGACGGGAGATAGAGGAGACAACGGTGAAGCGCGCTCGAAAAATCTCGAGTCGTTACTTCCACGACCAAAGTATTTGGATGAAGAGGCATATTTTTAATTTACAAATGAAACAATTGGTATTGTATCGTTAATGCGTGAAAAACGGTGCTTTTCTGAAGGTTTAAGGTATGCTTCGATATTATTACAAACATTTTTCATTACAGTTTGTTTTGGCGGATGTATGTTCACCCCTTAAAGTACCTTTCGTGGTGCAATAAAAGATTACATAAACATATTTTTTCCTTAGCATGATAAATTGATGAATTTCGTGGATCTGGATATGACACTTTGGGTTGGTCGAAGATGATTGTTTCATTGTGGATATACAAAATATTCATGGAGAGAAACCTATTGTCTAAACGTTACATTTTAAAAATTCCTTGTAAAATAACAATAGCTGAAAAGAGTGATAGTATCTCGTAACTATTTTTGCATTACATATTTCTATGTGTTATTACTAACAAAAAAACTTCAGTTCCCTAGTCGGGCACATGCAAAAACAATAAAACAAATGGATAAATTATGAACTTGAATAAGATAATAGAATGAAAACAATTTGTATTTTTCCACAGGAACTTACAATAGGAAAATACAAAGTGTTTTCATTCTATAATGTCTTTCCACGAAGTCACGCCTTCCAATATCGAATGTATGAATAAGATAAACTTATAAAGAAAATGAAACTGATTCCACTGCTAAACTACAACACCAGAGGTTGCCTGAGGTCCTTCCCTCTTAATACACCATGGGTTAGATGGAAGAGGAGACTTTTAGTCTCAATCTCGCCCGAATAAAGACGTATTATTATTATAATACACCTCGTTGAAGGAGCCATATTATGTACTTCATTTCATAAAATTATCGATGACTCTCCAATATAACGTTATATCTATAATATCCATTTCAATGCATAGATAATTAAATTATATTTTAATAATAAAATCAACTCAGAATCAAATGATTTCGGAGTATAGATTTTGACAATGAAAGCATCGTTTCTATATTTGTCGGTAAAAATTTAAGGTTTGCCTTTTTATCGAGATATTTTGGCGACTTCATAGTGAGTGGCCGTGGACAGGACAATCGTTCCTCAAGAACCCTCTCGAATCACTGTTAAAATCATTTTCGAAGGGAAGGACGAGAAATATTCCCCAGGGAAAGGCTGAAGGTGCGAAGTAATACCCCTCTTGTTTTCTATCTCAAGCCTAAGTCAATCGAGGAATGGCAAAGGCAACCGAATCGGTAGAAAAAAGGGAGGAGTGGTAGGCAACACAAAGTACTCTCCCAGCGAAAGGCTTTGACATCGGCGTCTAGCCATCGATCCAGAGTAGCGGTGGGACCGCTGAGCGTCTGGGTTAGGAGGATAGTAAGAGTTCCAAATGGACGTGGAGGGGGTCTCAGCTTCTATCGCTGAGAGCCAAAGGGAGCGGCGGAGCCTTTGGTAGAGTTGAGGAGGTCAACGGCAGTGGCCTCGGCGGTGAAGTGGATTGCTTAGTGAGGGATTCCCTTCCATACTATTCCACTGTCGAGCTTACACTGCCTTTATCACTTTCGTTCCAATCTCTCTCTCTCTGGTTAGGGACATAGGTGTTTTTGCTCGACGGTGCAATCGATGATGCCAGCGCATTTCCCCAGGTGGAATTGTTTTTTCTCTCCAGAATAAATTTCGCCCGCGTGGTGACGTAATTTTTCAACGTTTGGGAGGTAAATATTGTGGTGTCCCTTGTTTGGACCAATAATGACGCAATCATTCCATTTGTTATTCGAAACGCTTATTGAAATATAGAAAAAATTAATGCTTCCGTGGAATTCACAATAGCCACTCTTCTGACCCATCTTTTACTACAACGAAATCGGCTTCTACATTTATGTAACTTCTGGTGTTTTTTTAAGTAAATATTTATTTTACTTATGTGTTTAATAAAATTCAAAACCAGCCAAAAATATCCTCTTATATTGAATCATCATTACAATACTAGAAAATAATACGTGAAATACTAAAATATAATACATAACAGTACTATAACTCGAAATTGTATTAAAAACATGAGTGCAAATAAAATTAACCAAAACGAGAAGAAACAAGGTTTTTTTAAATTTGATGGTATATGTAGTTATATTACGGAGACAGAATTAATTTCGGAAAAATCTAAGTTACCTTCCTTTCCTTTATCCATGTTGGGGGAAATTTTTGGGAGCCTCCCGATCGGAGTAATGAAGAATTAACCGCTTAAACTACTACTCGAGGAAGTGGAGAAACTATTATGAACAGTAAAAGCTTACGTTGTATTTGACATGGCTGTTTTCTTATCCAACATATATAAAATAAAAATAATTCGTGAACCCTAAAAGATTGACCTTGTTTAAATAGTTGTTAAAAATAGACTTAATCTAAGCTATCTACTCTTGTTCTGATATTATTCTTTTATAATGTGAACAGTAAATAGCCTGTGATTTTTTAACATACCTTGATTATTGATGTTAAATAGACGTAAAACATAATTTAATGCATCTATTAATCATCGTATTAATCATTACTCACGATATCGGGTTGAATTAGTTCCTGAAAGATGTAAGAAAACTGGTAAAATTTTTACGATTTCCTTACGTTATTTTATAGCGTAGAATACATCGTTTACTCTACCGTCAGTTAGTTTAGGTGAAATTTCAAAAGTTAATATAACTTTTTCTGTCATAATCATACCACCACCCACAGTAATGAATATTTCTGGTTCTCTTTTATGAGTTCCTTAATGAAATTTTAGGAATCCTGTATTAAAGGCTATGGATATATTTGCTTGAGAGTATGTCAGATAGATCTTACTAAAGAAACCTAATTCTTCGCGACGGCTTATTTATCCGAATTTTATACATTTTCCAGAAGGAAGTTCTCGGGTCCCGATAATATAGTCGTGGATTTGACTTGACCTGAGTTTAAAAAAGAGAAATTTTAAACCCTCCTGTCTTCCATCGTGATAGCAATTGTGACCGTTGATCCTCGGATTAAAACTATAGGAATGAAATGGAAAACATTCACTTTTCATTGATTACTTGCTTTATCTCTGACGTCAAGGAAAATGTTATAGAAATCAATATTTATACATGGTGTTGCATTGCGTAAATTTTTCTCTGAGGACCGGAATGCTGAGCTATGTGCAAACCTATATATCTCCACGCTCGTGAACTCAAAAGCGAATATCCTAACATAAATATATTTTTCCGTTTTATTGATGTTCAAGATATTAATTCCCTCAGGCAAACTCTCTCCTCTTAATTTAGTTTAGTATTTGAATTCATCTCTATATTTTCTCCCAATTTTCTCTTTGCTAACTTCTAAGTTTACGGAAGAAATTATTATTTTCCCTCGCTTTGACGGAAAAAGTTTCCCAAGGCTCGTTCAAATTTATTACTTTCGAGTGAAATAACGCTAATTGTAATGTATGTATCGATTATCGATGTGTAAACAATAATCGTTTATTCGTTTCGGAGAGTTGGTGCGTCTAAGTCAGGGATAGGGGACTATTTTACGTCGGGATGTCGCATGCATCATTAGACCGGATATGAAAACATTGCATATGAATCCACTAGGACGCGGATGAAACCAGTGGGCCGCATGTGAAGTTATCAGGCTACACTTTAACTTATAGGTCATACGCAATAACCATCCAATATTGTAAACGCTCGCATGAATTGAAATACACTCTCATTGTAATCTCGAAGAGAATGTTTTCATGTTGTCGTCAGTTGACTTATTACACGAGGCTGACAAATAAGTTTGTTTCAAGATAAGAAGAAACGGCCGTGTATAATGCCATGAAAGGCCGCAGGCGGCCTGAAGGTCATATGTCCCCACCTCGTGCTCTGGGTAGATTTGAGGTCACTGAATCGTAGTTTTTCTGATTTATTTATATTTCGATATATATTTATTTATATTTATACCTGAAATGCTTAGCTTAGGAAATGTAAACGGAATGGCGTATAAATACGGCTGTTTTCAATCCAACAAAGTGAGCTCTCTAAACCCAATGAATTTACGGTGTAGAAATAGTTGAATGTATCTCATTTGGCATGTTGTGTTACAAGGATAGAAAGTGTGGTCAGAGCTTACATTTGTATCTAAAATTCATTAGGGGAATGAATAGTAGAACAGGAAATATTCCCCTTACTGGAGATCGGTTGCGCTTGAAATTCTTCTACGATGAAACAAACCGGAAATTGCGATCCTTAGCCGCTCAAATAGGAAATACTCTTTGTTTTTGCTAGATTTCATTTTCGGCCTTTGTCAACTTTGGAAGGTAATTACTAAACATTTCTGGATCAATGAAACTTCAAGAAACAGTGATGTGAGGCCAAATAATTTATCCCCTCATGAGTTTTTCTTTCATGTACTCACAAAAGTTGTATTTTCGAAGCGGGGTATGATTTCCACTCGGAAAGATTTGCTACTTTTGGCGTACATCGAAGTATAATTTTCATCGAAGAACAACAGTGTAATCTGCATGACATTACTGTTATTTGCTAGAAGTAATACAGAAACAATGAAGAAAGTACAACGTCCACAGTACAATATTCTTGCGGTGAAACAAAATCAGACTTTGTAATGCAACCACTTAAGTGATATATTAAAAGATAAGGAACATAGTTGCAAGAAAATTTATACAGATTAAATATGCAGGTGATAAATGCTAAAATCTATCAAATCAATTACTGCGACGTTATATAGGCTAGTTAAACGCTCACATTATAGAAAACGGCCTTTAGCGAAGCATAATCTGTTCCAAAGTTTTTTCTGGAGATTTACCCTCTAAATTAAACATTTCGGTGTAGTAAAATAAATATGTCCAATCGTGAATTCGTATTTTATTGTAGATTGAAGAAGGTTCCGAGTCTATGTGAGGCTAATAAGATTTACTTCAATTCCTGTCATCGCGATATCAATTCGACGCTTCATTTCCACAACATTGTTTGAACCATGGACAAATTTCCATTTCCCTACCCTTCACTTTCTCCCAACCTTTAACCCCAACCCAACGAAAAAGTTTTATTTATTTTTATAACATACTTTCATCGACCCGCTTTTGCGATGATGTGGGCATTTTTTGGGAGTGAAAATTTTCGGAACAAGTTGGAATCGCCCACAGATCGATGGGGGAATTTAAATTTTTAGGAGGATGTATCGAACAAGAGGTTTTTAAAGCTTAACCACCTCACGAAAATTAGTGAGAGGCACCTTTGTCTTCGCGACGTTATTGTTTATTTTGCAGCTAGACTGAATCTCCTCGGGTGCGACAGATTCCCGTCTAGTAATTCTGAGGCGAATGCATTCTTTCTGCAGCGCGAAAGTAAATTCCAATTAATCCATAACCCAGTTTGTACGTTACATTTTTTCGTTCCATAATTTTCATTCCCATTCCCGTTTGTGGTAACGGGCTTTGTTTACTCGAATATCCTTCGTCGTGTAGCAGCTGATTGCATTATTCCTAAACCTCAAGTCCGAGAGGAATCTCGAGGGATCTATTGAAATCCTTAAAGCTTTGTACGTTGAAATGAGAAGTGAGTATTTGCGTGGAAAAAATTGGGGTAGTAAAGTACGTTAAACGGAGGATGCAAATGAGGTTTGCTAAAAAAGTGCATAATTAAGCTTATCCTCGTTATTTGGACGATAGAACTATCTCCTGCGCGTAAGCCGAAGGCAATTAAAGTTTTAATTAAAGCTCATTAAAGAGCAATCCTTTACCCCGAGGGAATTGGTGCAGCTCTCTTTTTACATAATTTGGAGACGATAGGATGTTTACCAGGGCACGTCAAGCTAAATGTTTTTTGTTATTGTACAGAATGGTGAAGTAGTTGATCTGAAGTTTTTGTATTGTTCATGAAACCCCTTTTTTATTCTTTTGCGTTCAAAGTTTTAGTTTTATTTTCTTATCAGTTTTTCCTAATGTAAAGAGAAGATTTCTACGAGAATGTATAACGCTGCTTACCCCATTTCCTAGGTTAGGTTTCCTATCTATGCTAACTATGGTTCCCTACCTTAGCAACATTTTTGTTTTGTACAATTTTATAAGGGACTATTTGGTATACGAGCATCCTTTTGAATTCAATTTTAGGCTAAAGATTTACAACAAATCCTTTTCGTAATGTATCCTTGTGTGATGAATACTTTTCCCGATATTTAGCGAGATACACGACCACAACGAACATTTTCCATTTTTGTAAAAAAGGTCAACATCTTAAAAGTTAGTTTTTTTATGTTCTGTACTTTATGTGCTTAGTTAGGACTTAAAGTTTAGGAATTTTATTTACTTTAAAATGCAGTGGAGCGATTTTTTCTTTAAGAAACATATTTTAGGAGATTGAGTAATAACCGAAAACAAAAATTCGCTATTAGTAAATACATGACATTTTGCAAGGTCGTATGTATAAATTGACTGGCCTAATCAGGTAGCTTGAATTCTTTCCCAGAATGGCTGCTGTTTTGGGATGTGCAGTCAAAATAGGAAATATCCGCTTGAGTGAAAACGATGTATAAGTCCATAACCCCGAAATCATCAGAAAATGATAATATTTCGAAATTATATTCCTGCTTAATGAGAAGTGGATATGCATGGAAAACCAAATATAACGAAATGTAAGTCAGCGCTTATCCTTGTGGATAATGCTAGAATATTGAATGAAAGAATTCAGACTATCCCATTGCAATTGCCTTTCTTCTTCTTCAGGCTAGATACTTAATTGATAACATATTATGGTCTATGGAATTAAAAACTAATTATATCCGTTGGAATCGTTAAATCGTTGATTAGTTTAACAGTTACGAAACAGAAAAAAGATGTTATGAAGAAGTCCACTAATTTTGGTAAACATCTTATCAAAGCTTTCTTAAATCAGGGTAAAGAGACTAGTGGAACGGATCGTCTGATTTACATAAACAAATCCGAGCTTGAGTAAATGTTTCTGTTAACGTTGCATTAGGTATCCAACGAATCGTTCATTTAGGAATCTGAAGAAAGTTAGCATAACATTGTAAACAAAACATTAGATCTACTGTTTCTCGAAGGCTAGTTTAGATGTTTGAAACATCACGTAATATTGTGCGTAATCGGATCCGGAGGCGGAAAATGCGTTAGCTGTACATGGAATTCGATGCCTAAATTTTGAGAAAATTTTTGTTTTACAAAGTATGCGGAAGGAATGCTAATCTATAGAAATTGATTTAAATATCACCGAAGAGAAAATTGAGGTATTGAAAGATATTTTGATATTTTCAAAAATATTTAATTATTCGTTGAAGATTATTGAGATAATGCTTGTGAATGAAAAAGGAAATAATTGTGATATTTTTGTCCTAGTTTATGCCGTCAAAACAAATTCAAATTGTTGTATCTTATGGCGACAGACATTTGTAAATATGATGAAAGTTATACGAAATTAAAAGAAAAGCTGTAATGGGCTAGCATTAGAACATGACCGTTATTAAGGCATTTAAAAGAGTATATTGTTTTCTCTAAATATCGTTTTCTGACATTTTCGTGGGAGTGAAAGGTCTTCGTTTGAATCTGAGAGATTATTTATTCACGTAGGCTTATGAACTAAGGTGCCTCATAATATGGTTTCCTTCCTCGCATTTAATATTTCTAGTAATTTTATTTTTACATTTAAAATTATGTTCCAGAAATAATTTTATTAAAGTGAGAATTTGATGGAAGGAAGCCTGAAGAAATGTAAGGAAGTATTTTACTTATAATTTATTGACTTTTTATCCAGTAATGTAGTGAATTCTGGAATTCATTTTGTTACAAACTTCTACAGCTTCATAGGATATTATAAGTTTAAAACGTCATAAGTAAGTTGAAAATTCATATCTTTGATAAAAGATTAAACATCACCGATTTTTTCTTCTTGTATTCTTACCAGAAATTAATTAGATCGTGGGAATCGGAAAGTTGATATTTCGTGTAAAGTCTGTGCTTTCCTCTTCCATTGGTTATGAGTAAAATTTCAAATCTGTTATGTAATTGAATGAAGATCCAAGTGAGTGAACAGTAATAGACTTGGTAAATGATGAGCGAAAGAGATTGTTAGCGTGCGAAAAATTGCAGAAAAGAGAAGTACGCGGAGAACGGAACGGTTCAAGAACTTGTCGGGCGAAAGATAACTAATGATGATGAATGGAGATTGATTCAGAGTAGCGCATTTTGATGACCAAAACGGACGGAATATCGACGTGGAATAAGTTCACTGCGTTCATGAATGAGCACCTTTACCCACGAACCCTAATTTTAGGAGCGTGTGGTCATCTTAATGCCAAATTACGATCAATTTTTAGTTTGGGCTAATTGCTTTCATGCTGCGTAATATTTTATCAGAGGTATAAAGATAAAAGTGCTCGTTTCTTCACGCTCTTTAACGGAGTGTTTAACGTTCTAACGAAAGAAAAGTTTAATATAACATTTGAATGCTTATCTTTGACTTAAACAAAACGTTTCACATTACTTCCATTACACAATAAAATGCCAGTATTTTAAACTTTTCTTTGCATACCACCGTATTTCCCGGCCTATGAGACGCACCGTGGTTTTTCTGGTGGACGAAGCAAAAAATATAACGCAATAATATAAGCTTGTTATAAGGGAAATAAGGAATAGGTATACGGATGAATGAAATAAAAGCGCAACATTGCAAGTATGGCTTACGCGGTGATTAGAAGATAAAACCCACGAGTCAAAGCGCAATATTGTTTAGAACTACGATTGTGTTGGCTATTGCCGCCGCCAGAAAAATATTCTCTCCTTTGGCTCAGAAGACGTCGGCAATTTTAGATTCAAATTTTACGGAAAAAAGTGCGTCTTATGTGCACAACACATCGAATCCTTGTTTTGATTGGATGGATGGTGTTCAAAAAATTCATTCCTAAGTGAGCACTACATCGAGGAGCGCTGGGAAATGGGCTCTTTTCCGTTATACTTGTTATAAATTACCAACCAGATAAGATCAAACACTTTCGTATAGTTGAACTCAGGATATATTTGCCTCAATTTGGCGCTACTTTATTTTCTTTGGGGTTTTTATTTCACTTTCTGTTCAACTCCAAACTCGAGTATCCATAATGTCTATGTCTATGTTTTTACCCTGCAAGCCGCCTTTCGGCGTGTGGCAGGGGGGAGACAGGAAAATAAACAATCCGACTGGAGATATTCCCTGTAATGTTGATGTCATGCGAGTAAAATTAAAAGTAGGTACTGATGCATGGAAGCAAGGTGCTATCATCTCTTAGTATGATATATACCGAGAGTTAGTCGGTAGTCTAATGTTTGTAGGTGTATATACTACATTCTTCCTAAGAGAAAATGATTCCACCGTTGTTTGAGATTCCTTCAAGAAAGTCTAGATAATTGCATATAGCTAGTACATTCTTTGTTGCTTACATTATCTAGGAATGCGCCGTATGTATGTGTTCACATCTTACATTAAGATATTGTTTCTTTTGTTAAAAGAAAATGAGCTTCTTGCTAGAAGACGTCGGTTACAAAACGATTAAAATCTACCAATTAAAGAGTTGAAATATTTTAAGAGCTGAGATAGATTTTTATGTAAGAATATCGGATGCGATTGAAAATTATTTGAAATTTTATATCTATCAACTATATTGCGCAGTTATTGCGTCTATAAATCTCTTTGAGTATTGATTTCGGCTCGATGTAAGGAATGGAAAATGTTTGATATTGAAAAATGGAGGTTTGGCTGAGGTAAAGAATGCTTTTCGAGGAAGCGAGATGATAAATTTTCTTTTATTCTTTTCCACTAAAGAACTACCGCCTCAAGACAGACAGAAAAAGGCGTTGCTAGAATGATTTTAGTCTGTGAAATGTAATAAATTCCATTTCGTAATATTACAGTCTACATTGTAAAGAGTGCTGGTAGATTAAATGGTTGAGGTGCAATTTTTTCTTCCGCTGTACGACATTTCAAATATACATACTTCATAAATCATGCAAAACAGAATAGTAAGGAAATTAAGCGAATGTGTAAATCTCTTTCTTCGTACATATGTATTTATTTTCTCCTGGCACAGCATCCCTTTTACTGATATGGTTTAGCCCAGCGGCTCATACAGTGGGTGACAGCAGTTAGAGCATCGCCTTCGTATTTGGCTTTCCGGTACTGGATCCGCTACCTCTTAATTCTAATAACTTCTCACGTTGATCATTATTCTGGGAGAAAACCAATAAATGTTGGCCCCCACCGGGAATCGAACCCGGAACCGCTTTCAGCGAGGACGAACGGGGCTATTCGGGGGCTTTTCCTTATATTAAAATTACACAATCTTGTAGATTGCATTTTTATACCAGTATCAATATAAAATCTCCGTCGTGTATTGCATAGGTCTCCCAGAAGGTACGACTATATATGTATAAATGTATACATGTACATCTTTCGAGTTCTAGGACATAATAACATTTTCTCCAGAACTCTAATTTAAACAGAATCACGTGGTGACTATGAGAAGCAATGATTATGTTCACAATTTTTGTCGAAAGTAGTAATTTAGTATTTTGTTAATGTTAAACTACTCTTGAATCCCATCTCTTTCCGTGAATTTCAGGCGAAGAGAAGAGCGACGGAAAGCGACGTATGATGTTTCGAGGAAAGTAAACAAGGGTAACTGGAAACGGAAGTGAATCGAAAAAAGAGGAAATTGAGCTTCAGCGAGACATATGATGTCGATCGGAAACCCAGAGTCATTCGGGAATTGCTTTCACCATTTTTACCCATACATTACACCTTTCGTTTTGAAGGGACGCTATTTATTTGGTTGCGTGAGATACGTTTCGATCCTCTTTTTGCCCTCACGCAAAACATCGATTCAGCCAATATTGTGGTTTACGGGGAAATTGCGAATTGTTTGTTGGAATGGCTATTCCGGAAAAAGTCCCAATGACCAATTGATATTTTCTCACTGAGGAGTACGTGAAAGTTTCTATTTTGTAATGTTATCGAATTGATGATGTCGACTTAGGTTTTCAATTTTTACTCCCCGTCCTGAATAGTTTCTGCGAAAAATTATATCTACGCAGTGTACTTGATCCTAACTGGAAGAGTTCATTTACTGAGAAAGTTTCCAGGCGGGGGTGAGGGTTGCTACTTCATGGCCCTACTGTACCACATATTCCTGTACTGTACTCTGTAGAATTTGGCTCGATTTTTCTTCAGTCAGCAATTGTCCTTTCGAGTGCGCATCGGAGTGTTTAATTGGGCTCATTGCGATAGTCAGATTTATAATTAGGCGTAGTGGGCACGACCTCATCTATATCGGGGCTTCTATGAGACGGTGCGAATGCATTCTTAGTAAAATTGTTCTGGCATTTTGCGTCAAGAAATACTTTTATATTTTTTGAGCGAGTCTACGTTATATTTTTTCGGATGTATTGGATTCTTAAGTCTATCCATCGTTCTTTGAAATTTGTAAAAATAATATGCACTTCAATTCAAAACTTGTTTACTTTTTCTTGCCGTGGTGAAACGACTGGGGTTTTTATGGGATGTATATTTGCGTATTTTATGATAAATTCGAATTTTTACTCGTAATTGTAGTGGGGACCCCAATCTGATCTTTCCGCCTAGGGCCACTGATAGCTTAAATCCGCCTCTGGCGATAGCTTCCTTCTAAAATATCTGTAGGTAAGCGGTCGAATATGAAATCTATGCTCAAAACTTGGAATTTTCATAACTTAAGGAATTAACTTAGAAAGTAAAACTTTTCGGTTGCTTTAGCGCAAGCAGTCAAGGTGAAGAAAAATATTTCAGTATTTTACGATGTTTTAAACGTGCATTATCTCAAAGACGGATAGTATATGTCGGAACCACCTTAATCAGTACGATATGCAAGATGAAATTCTTCCTTTGAGATGAGCGGATCATGAAGTTGGAGGAAGAACCTTACATACGATTGAGAGAACATATTTGACCCCCCTTCGTTGACTGCTTAAGAACTGAATTAACTTTAAATTTCACGGTTTTATTTCGCACCAATCGCCAATCAAGTCATGAATATAGCTAAACTTATCCATTTTCGTTCTACTGACTTATTTTTCTCGACACAATGCATGTGCTCTGCCAAAAGCAGAGAAATGTCACTGTGTGATTTAAATCTCCCAAAAAAAGTAACGATAGGTTTTTCGTTTAAACCGATTTCACATTAATTGGAACAGTTGTCTATAGCTGATTGCAGTGACAATCTCCAAGGAGAAGGTGATCTACATGCCAACGAGGGCGTGGTTTAAGACAATTTCCTTATGAACTAATCTCCAGTTAACTTTTAAATGCCAATTTTTCGTTATTAATGTAGTAAATGTGTAGTGTTTAACTTCATGGTCTGACTTGAATCCTTGTTCTCGCTAAATCCTAGGCAAATTGGTAATATTGCATGTGTACCAAAGGATGGGGGAGGCGATCGCCCCCTCTGGATCCGCCAATGAATGACATCCATATATTTATAAGAAAATAGATAATTGATTAACATGTTCAGATAAGAATACAAAAAACATCGATAAACACAGGAAAAGGGTAATGGTGACTTCGCTATTAATTCCGTGCACTTGGGAAAATTCCAAGAAATAACGGACATGGTGAAGGTCCGACAGGACTCAACTTGGAAATCCTCCTCAAGTTTTGGTCCCGTCAGACTTCATTCAAGTCAGTTTTTCCCTGGGGCATAGATAAACATCAACAAACATAGATTGATCGATCTAACTTTTCCTCTAATCGTAAAGATTGATTTCTTTCCGAATATTCCGAATTTTTCCTGTCGTGGTAAATGAAAAGAAGACATCTAAATAGGTTATGAGACCATTATGAGGGAACCATTATGGGGGAACCATTATGAGAGGTCATTTTCTTTCTTCCCCAAGAAAGCCCACCTGACCGACTCTAACATCTCCCGAAAACTAAAAGGATGCTGTATGGACCAATCGGGGTGCGGGCATGAATAATACATACATCTCGTAGGCTGCTTTTAGCGCTGCACAAGTCCACTTACCCAAAGGATTTCATACACACGAACACGAGAGTGGACACAAAAGGGGCTCTTATTTCGGTGTTTCGGTGCCAGGGTTCAAGGTCATGCAACGGAGCACAAAACATACACGCGACACCAGGGCTACTTCACACGCCTCTCCCGTCTTCCTCTCTATCCCTGTTTCGATTCCTATCCACTGGTTTACCCTCTCTGATCCTAGGATAAGATGGGATTCTGTGGACAAACGCGAAGGCAAGATATAAGCGCAAACCGAATGAGTACCAACATGTTTTTTTCCGGATCTTTCCTAGTTGTTTTTACTAGAAGAGACCCAATGAGGAAGTTCGCACTTGGCACGTAGCTCAGAGGTACAGAAATTTACGGATGTAGAGGGGGAGGGAATGACCTTGATGGTTTAGGCCTTCACGTGGTGGTATGGTAAAGGAGCGAAGTAAATTAGTGTAAATAACAATTTGATTTAATTCAGTACCGCAATACACACATCCACTACTTTGGTTTCGATGCATGGAATTGTCATCAGGTGAATAACAGCAATTTGGAGTGGATGTAAGAGAGGCCCACATGGGTCTAACCTCGCCGAATAAAGAACACAATAAATACAATAATAAACATCAGGAGGAGGGAACGTGGGGAAGAAGACGAGGTGTAAGCCTGGGTGAGTGTTTAGAAAGGAAATATTGCGGGAAATTTCGAGAAGTTAGTAATTCTCATTATTATCATTATTTCAAACAACCAATTAGAATTGTGCCATTCCTAAAGATAAGGTCGAAAGGACATTATTTTCATATGGTTGAACACTTTACGTCTTGAGACTCTGAATGTTATACATTTAAACCTACGATCTATTTGCTAAAATGGGAGATAGGGAACTTACTATCAATCTCTTTACTCTGAGGACCGACATTTTTGTTCGTGAAGTTAGTGGAAGAAGTATCTTTATACTTTTAATGTGGAACACGGGCACAATTTGCTTATATCAAACGGATTCGGAATCACTCTACTGAAGTTCCGTAAACTTAAAAACTTGCTTAGGCCGACTGTTGTAAGAAACCTAGTATCTTTGTCTACGTTAATAAATTTTGTAATTTTCACTATCCTTTATGTAATCTAATAATATAACCTATTTCTCTATTTCTATTACTCTTTCCAACAACTTTTCCTGGTTTCTCTCTCCCTTCTTCTTTTGTGGGTGTTTTCCTGCAGTGGATAAAATTTAATAAAAAAATTAAAAATCATTAATAAATCTTTCTTTCCTGCACAAAGCTTTTTTTCATTCTTTTATTTCCATTTCCACCATATTTGTTACATATTTGTATATTTTAAATTTAAAATCTGACATATCTTATGTATTCGTATATTTGTATTCCATTCTCATAAGCGTGGAAGATGTTTCCAGTCCCAATTTCGCACAATAAATACCAATAAAGCATTGTAGTTTCCCTGGTGTAGCGATACAAATGCTCAGTGGACTAACGCAGGGATAACGTCGGTAATTCTTTTGCTTCTCTTTTCGCTGGTTGGTCCTTAATGCGGAGGAATTAAGGTGAAGACCTTCATCCCCCTAGCGGCGACATTTAGAACCACACGGTTGAACGCACTCCTTGTTTAAACGAACGCCATGAGTCCCTAAGCAAACTGGGATTTTCCTTTCGTCCTCAGACTTTCTTTCTCCTTAACGTGTTCTTAAGCGGTTGCGCGTGTTTAATACATAGCGTCTTGGATTGATGCCTTAAAGCTCCCTCGATCCTCCATCTTCTCCTCCGGGCCTTTCTTGTACTCCATAATTAATGTGGGCGGACTATTTCGTGCACGAGGAATATGGTGAAAGCAGACGTACTGTGCTCCGAGGATGGCTTTAGATCTAAGACAATCTTGGCCTACGAATCCGAGTCATTTCTTCGCGGAGACGGAGTTAGAGGTATTGGATTATGCTCTGCGAAGACGTTTAAGATGACGCTCCTGTGCACTTCCACTGATTAACTTCGTGACAAAGTTCGCGGTTACTCTTATTGGCGTAGCTTTCAAGGAAACCTATTTGGGTTTTCAGAGCCAATTGCCCAATTGGTTTACTCTCTTCCAGGGCAAGGCAATTTAACGTTCTCTTTAGAAGTGTTCCATTTAATTACCTAAAATCTGCATGAAATCTTTATATTTAATCGTCCCTTTCTCTGATCTGACGTTTACTATCATTTTATTACAATTGGTGTTATTTATTTTTAAGGAATAGCTCCGCACATTCTTGGAAAATTTCGCACTCAAATTCTATATTTACATGCGAGAGCAAGGAACTGGGATATTGTGTGGTTGTATCCTAGCTGTACTTTCAGACTTTTACAAATTTTAGCGCACAGTGTCTCTTTTATTCCATAGTTCGATTCTATTTTAACTAGCTACATACCAAATATCCCAGAATATGTGTTGAAAATTTTATCTATGAGCCCCATGACAGACAGATATGAAACAGCTACGTGAATGGGACTCGAACACATGTCTTCTACTTTCCGGCAAAATCGCTATTTTCATAGAGACATATCTGTTAATCCTTGGGTTTCCGGCGCACACCCCTATGTGCAGATTTACCAGCTTTTCCTTTCCCTTATTTGGTTCCTTTGGGGGATTTCCTCATAACATTGTTTTGTGAGTCTGCTGCCACGATGAGGACCTCTGGCGGCGACTGGTGCCTCTATGTGGAGCACCAATTGCATTGCTTACAAAAGCATTCCCTTATCAAGGAGGAAGACCGGTCACTCTGGTAAGAATACCTGCCCGGAAAGCGGGAGGCCTGAGCTCGAGTCCTGACCATGTCACTGTTTCCCAGCTGTTTTTCCTTGGGTTTCAAGGCTGCAATCTTATGTGCAAAGTTTGATTTGATTTGCATATTTGAGTGTGATTTCGAAAACGAAAACTTCGATCTAAATTATTATTTGAATAACATCAAATTAACGAGCATTTCATGTTCCAGGCAAGTAACTTAATTACTGCGTAGTTCTCCTCCCATTTTGCCATTATAACTGCGCAACAGATTTCATAATTAACTGACGTGACTTAGTCATGAACATTCATATCATTCTGAAATCAAGTTATTACTATGAAATTTGATAGCAAATTTCCTGCTTTATTAATCGAAACGTATTGGGAACAATTGGTGCACTACGCGGGATATGATAGCGATTCACTTTCACATCTACGAGCCCATGCGCAATCTTCTCCCGCAAATTGGAAACTATTTCATCACCAGGAAATATTTCACCCGCTGCTACCTTTTACAGCTTCCATTATTGCTGGAGCTCCATTAAACTATAACACACATGCGGACGCTGCATTCCTTCTTCAATCTCGCTGGTTCAACGATGATGAATTGGGCCGAGCTAAAGTATGGGCTAATGCATCGCAGCGCAGGAACGCCCAATCAGTTGCCCGTGTCTCCAATGCAACCTCTATTGCCGTCATTATGGTCCTCCGTCGCTTCCGATTACTTCTCTTGAGAAATATCAACACGTATTGAATCCTGTGTCTTCAATTGCGTCATTTTTATAGTCTCTGCCGCTGTTGTTTCGCTATACCGTTTTGTGTACAGGGCCTAAGTAACGTTAACTGACGTGAAATGTTATCTATAGAGAAAGCCGAGATTTTGTGATTGAAGTTTATCAGTTTGGGCTCCTGGTGGGGCCCATGTGTGCGAAATGTTGTAGAAGTACTTTCAGCAATACTGCTAATTATTCTAATGTACTATTATCCTTCTAATTATTTTATAGTGTCAGGAATAATTTGCGTCTAATTCGGTGTAATCAAGTGAGAGCTGAGTCAAGTAAAAGATGTGAGGACAACTCATCTGAAGAACTCATTCTTTCTGCAAACGATGCGCTACAAAAATAAGCTAAAGTAGTAACTTGATGAGTTTACACGCACTGCCATACACCGAAAGGCGGCGTGCAAAGTATTCATATAAATGTACGAGTAGCTGTAGAAGTGCGATTGAGGCAGTATTTTATACGAGGCTTGACAAGTTTTAGGGGGAATATGCTTATACTTACATTGATGTATTTATGTATTATTAGGCAAGGACGATGAAAGGAAACACAGATTGCTAAAGTGACAAATTTAAAAGTTTTGCCTGTAAGAAAAAAATTAATTTCAGCAGTTGACTAAGCGGGAGAAGAAGGCAGGACGCATCTGCATAAAGGATGAGCCACTAGAATTGGTAAAAGGGAATGCCGTTGAAAGCTGTGAGTTTGTAGAGGGCGTAGAACTCGCGTTTATGGGAATAGAGGGGCGTAATCAAGGATCCCAGAGAGAGTTTCAGAAAGACAAATTTGAACCTACCTCAACCTAGAATACTGATGATGTTAATAAGCAAAAGGAATTAGTTGAGAAAGTTATCTAAGGGTTCTATTAAGTAAGCAGAAGCGATAGTATTGTTTCATACTTCGGAATTTTAGTTAATGCAATGCGTTTGATGCCAGACATGTTGAATCACAGCATAAAAAAATTAATTATGAATATTATTGAAAAAAGATAAAGGGGTGTTCAGAAATTTCAAAATATACAAATGCTTGAAAACGTGAAAGCGGTTTCTGATAATTTCAATCAGGTCCCGGAGTAAAAGCTTCAATTATTCGAAAAATATGGGAAAGTGGCGAAAATGAAATACATTCGATTCGATGGAGTTGATATTTCCTTGAAAATGTTGGATTTTTTTACGAGAAAGCCTTGAGAAGTTTGTAAAATTTCTTAGCAAACCAAAAAAATGTGTGATGAAAATTAAAATTGAATTAATTAATCTCATGCATGAAATCACTTGCATGCATCACTTGAAATACAACAAAAAGTAAAAAATCGGTGTCACTTCTTTCGGTAAACTTGATTCTATTCAATGTAAAAAAAATACTGAAAAATATCATTCACAAATCCAGGGGTTTTTAGTTTTAGCAATGATACGTGCTACTAAATTACTAATCGCAACCGATATTATCATATTTTTCAGCAGGCATGTATAAATATCGTTTAATAATCCGACCAACTTTTCTCTAAGTTTCTTTTGATTTTACTCTATATTTTTTGTGCCCCTAACGCTGCTCTTTGTCGTAGCGAGATTAGTTTCTAAGCGGGATTCAAATTATTTTTCCTCGTGAATGTAAATTATCAACTACAGAGCCGTCCACAACTATTCCTTCGAAATAAGCAGTATTCCGTTTGAAATTTTCAGAAAAATACGCGCGGAAAAGGAAAAATCTATACGCGAGACGTGTCACGGCGAGATGGCGTCCCAAATGCGAAAGGTCATTTAAACAGGATTCCAAGCAGAGCTCTATCTTAAGCACCATTTTCACGAACGTCTCAACGAACATTTCTAGATTACTGCTAAATTTCACCGTAGTACGAGCAGGCGGAATTGAAATTTTAGATTTTTAATTCGGAGACAATTTAAATTTATCCAACGATCTAACAGAATTTTAATGGGGTTCATTTTATTAACATTTCACTTTGTTTTCAGATAAATTCGATCATGAAATACAATTTTATTTAAACTTCAACCATGTTAATAGTAATTATTTTAATGGGAACAGGAAATTAATCCCAATTACATTCATTATATTATTTACGTACACAAATAACAATTCCATAACCAGATAATTCCGACTAGCCGGGACTAACCCTGGACTTTGCGCTTCCCCGCTAAGTACTCCGCCACTGGTAGATACGTCAACCACCAAATTTGTTATGGCTCTCTTCGCTAAATGTTTATTTAATTCCTAGAAATTTCTCTCATCTCTTTTTACTTCCTTAGTTAGCAATTTTTTGTGTTACCAAATTTAATTAGTTTTAATTATATTACTTGATTCTGTTTTTCTTTTGCGTCTTATTTACCCTTCGGTGCTGACTATGGCGGAGAAAGATGAGGAAATGACTAGATTTTACTTTTAGCTTCCTCAATTCATGCCATTTCCTGTCTTCATCGTACCTTCCTGTTTCATTCTTCATTTTATCCCCTTTGCGTAAAAAAAGTCTTGCTCTTCATGTGTCAGCGTTTTCTACAGCGGAAATCCGTCATCTGTGAAAAAAAGAGTGTCAAAAGAGAAATTGCGAGTCTTTTCATCGCTATACGAACAAATTTTCCCGAAAATACGATCGTCGTTATCTTGTTCTTTTCTCCTTTCTGATGTTCCCTCGCTGTAGGAGTTCTTAAATCATTTCTAAGCTTAAACTCTGTTCAATTTGCCATTTTGTTTACTTCTATATATTTGAATCAGAGGCGCAATAGAAGTTGACGTACCTGGTATTTGTTCTTCCCCGGGCGGACTTGTAAAGCATAACTCATTCTCCCATATTTTTAGCTAACTTAGTTCTTAGCTAAACTAAAATGAAAGAGACAGATGGTGGAAATCTCCATCAACTCCACAAGAATCGCACAATCGAATATCAGATAAATATACAATGAAAAAGAACGGTGCAAACTATGATAATATCGACGTCCAGAGAATGGTGTGGAGATACAGTTTTCTGACTGTTTTTCACTATCCCTTCCTCACTATCATTTCATACTATAATTTATCATTATTGGTAATGACTTTATGCCTCTAGAGGAGTAAGAGAATAGATTTGAGGTGACATCTTTTGATGAATATCAACATCTACATAAACACCCTGCAAGCCGCCTTTTGGCTTGTGGCGGGAGTGCAAACATCATGCGTTGGAGCTTCTTCGTTACCTTATTACTGTCGCATATGATTTGCGGAAAAAAATGAGTCCTCTAGAATGATTTGCCCTCGCTTCTTTTCTCTCATTTTACGCTCATTGTCGGACCGGGCGGTATATACAGTATTATTGAATATTTGGCATTAAAAACGTAATTACTAAAAGTTTACTTCGATGGCTTAGCTTGAATCGGTGGAAAAATATGGAAAAATATCATTATTAAATTTTATTTCGATTAATTTTCATTTAAATAACTATTGGAATTATCTCGTAATAAGGCTCTTTAAGAATATTCTCCTTGACTGCTCATGTGAGCGTTTGCATCTCACGATGAACTGTCCCTGCCTTTTATCTCGCTAAATTCCTTATCCTGCATGATTCCTACAGCCCACCGGATTAATGATACGCATCGTAGCCATCTTTAGTTTATAAAACAGTCGATTGATGGACTTTTTCGCTATTATTTCATATGATTGTGTAAATACCATATGAATGATATATTGGATTATGTATTAAATTCCATGGATATATGCAATGCCGTTGAATATTTCGTTAGAAACGGTCTAATTATAGCCTTGTTGCGGAGGATGTTTTCATCGGTCGTATTTATATACATTTTATGAGTACGTTTCATAAATAGTTTCATACCGTTGTTATGGAGGAATTTCTCCCATTAAATCCTGTCAATTGGCGTATATTTTATCTTAATTTTCCTAAAGGGAATAATTTAAATTGTAGGTAAATTTTTTGTCCTTAAAAAACGCTTTCGATTCTCTATAAAGCGAGGACTTAAAAACGAAATCTAAGGGAGTGCCTTTAGCAAATGTGAGAAAAGTAATCATGCCTTCATTGCCGTGGTCGTTATCCTCATCATTCTTTGACACTCTTGTATCCTCCTTCTTACAGTATTAAAAATTACATTATCTCAGTATTTTAAGTAGCAACTTTTGTATCGCGTACATTATATCTACATCTATAGCAAATGAATTGAGTAATAGTTTATAGAATGTGTGTAACCTAGAAAAATTTTCATGTATACTTTACTCGATCGATGTTTAGGGAGCTTTTTATTGAATCTTTGCATTAATTTTCCATAATTGAGACCTAAATGAAATCATTTTCCTCGCTAAAGTCATTTGTTTGGTAGAAAACCCTCAGAGCGATAAGTTTATTCAAAATTAATTAATTATTGCTAAAAGCGACACCATTCTGATAAGCATCGTCGGAGAAAAATTTACGTAAACAGAGGTCACCCTGGTTTCAAAGACGAAATAGATTACCGACTTCTAGGCCCGGTCATCAACGGGTTACGAACATTCCTTCCTATTTAACACCACGCCCACATTTTCACGCTCACTGCCCTGCTCTAGTTCGCGGCGCGAAGATATGTACAAAGAGAGAAAGACGCGGAAAAAAATATTGGCAAGGGTGAAAAGGAAACAGGAGGTCGAGACGAGGAGGGTTCGTTTCGTCGGTTGCCGCTCTCCCTAGAGTGGCGCTGTCGGCGGGAGCGTCGCGCGGGGAAAAGGGGAAGTAAGGGGAAGAGATGCTGTAAGCGAGGTCGTCGGCAGAGGCAGTACCAGGTCGAGAATCGGCACGCCGAAGACCTGAGGTCAAGTGTTCTCTCTGGGCCAATACCAAAATACCCTCACAAACACACACGCGCTTCCATTCGCATTAATTGGGGGCACAGAAAAAAATCCGGAGTTTGCATTTTTGGGTCGTCTCTCATTCTATTGGGGCGCGTCTCGGACTCGAATTTTCCAATTTCGTTCGATGCCTGTAAAGGATTTGACTGGTCTCTCCGAGAGGTTCACTCGAAGGATTCCCATTTCTCAAGTGGAGGAGTCTGATTACTCCTTTCTAGTGGGTCTCACCCTGCGCGCTTGAAATATTTGACGGTGATATTTCGGCGCCGTACGTCCACTTTTCGTTGTTTCTGAAGATTGAAAGCTCTTGTTAGCCCGGGAAGTCCTTGCGATTGCCCCGCCGTTTGTCTTCAAGTCGTGAGGAAAGAGCGCGGGAATTAGGATCCGGTTGTTGTTTGGAGTTTGCCAGAGTTTAAGCGAGATATATAATATTCCCCTCGTGTTTTCCCGTAGTCCGTGGAAGAAGCGGTCCGCTCTTATTATTCTTTGAAGCGAGACGTCGTAGTTCCTCCTCGATAAATTATAGCATACTTTAGTGGTATACATTAATTACCATCCTCATCCTAAAGACCCCAAAGTATTGCTCAAAAGGTACACTTCCCAAAAACAAGCATTCTTCACACAATCACGATCAGTCACCGTGACTTGGACTGAAAGGGTGGAAGAAAGAAGATCCGTCTCGAAGTTTTGTCTTTTCGATAGTGTTAGTGAAAGTGTCCGAGAATGGATGTTTTCACCAAGTAAAAGAAGATTTTTCTGTGCTCCGGTGGCTCCAGCCAAAGTTGTGTGTTCCGTAAAGAGAAAGCGAGTATATTTTTTGCGTCACCGTGGAAGAAGAGGAAGAAAGGTCCTCATACGAGGTCTGTTACGTCACCGCAGGGGAGTACTACGTAACCCGGCGTTTTCCTGGGTGTAATACCGAGGAAGTTATCGTCAGGAGAATCAACATGTTCGTGTGGAGGCAGTGTGTTTCTTTGGAAGGTAAGGAGGGGATTTGTCCTGTTTCTTCCGTAGCGCGGTTTGGTACAAATGGTTGAGAATTGCTGGAAATCGGCAGTCCGTCCCGTGTTTATTTGTCCGGCTGCGTTCTTTGATTCATATATCGATCTGGGTTCGAAAAAATATCGGGATGACCTTTCGTATGGGAATTTTCCAAAACATTTTCCTCCTTTTCCGTAGCTTCTTTGTAAAAGGTTTAACTTTTCATGTGACCTTTGCAAAATAATGCGATTATTTTTTAGCATTCAGATGGACCATTTCTTTGCTCAAACAATACTTATAGCTCGGACACGGATTTAATTATCAAAGTTCGGACGTTTTCTGAAATTGTTTGCGGGAATAAAGATTGGAGCCTAACACTCTCACGAGTTACTTCATTAGGCCGTCTAGGATCCGTAGTTTTCCCGATTCGGGTTTATCGATTCCGAAATGCTTCTGAAAATGTGACAGTTTTGTCAGAGAGGAGTTTCAGAAATTTTATTTTGTAAAATTCCGGAAAATAAGCTTTGCTGTGTATCTTTTCATGTCTTGATTATAAGCTCTTATCATTCGATAATAAAGCGCACTGCTAAGTTATATAGTTTCTGTAAAAGTCAGCTACGTCATGATGTAAATTCTTGGATATGTTGGCTTAGTCTTCCACTATAGCCCTCAGTTTTGAATAAATTCGTACTAACCCAAAGTTATTCTCTAGATTATATTATTTGTTAATATGGGTGATATTTTAAGGAAATAACCAGTAGAAGAAATAGCGATTAAGCGAGTGTAAAAGTTTAAAAAATACCCTTTCATTAATTTATGACACTTAGACCTATAGTCAGTTGCCGAAACCTTCGGTGCTTTTTTTATTAAAACTATCACATTTATTCTTATTTTTAGGTGGTAAGAATTTCTCAGAACAGAACATCGTATATTTTACGACTTTGAGGGGCATTACGTGGTACGTAGAACCTTTGATAATGGCGTAGGATGCGTAGCAAGCTGACAATTCCGAAAGAAGGGAAAATATTGGGATAAAACCCTTAATGAGGGGCAACCACAGAGTCTAGCAGTGGCAGGATTAATGACTCTATGCATTAGCAGGGATAATAGGATTAGAGAAAATTTGATGAAATAATTTATGCGATGAGATTTCAGAGGTGGAGACGAAAAGAATTCCCTTTTGGGCGGAATTAAAGATGAGAGGTCTTGTTATCTAGAAGAGATTGAAATAACGATCAAAGAAGTCGAAAAGGGAGCATTTTCAGCAAAATAGATCCGATTATTTTGGTAATTTACAGTGATAGAATTAAATCTATCTAATGGTATAATCTTGGTAAATCTATCTACATCCACAATTGTTCTTTGTAAGCAGTGTGTGGCAGGGGGTTCGTGCACCATGAATCTACTTTTCTAATCGATTACATTCTCTTATCGTTCGCGGAAAAAAATAAAGTTTTTATTTGACTAGTTCTTGCGTCTATTTCTCTGATTTTACTCGCAATATCGAAACGGTATATGTAACAGGGAGGACGCATAATATCGGCTACATCTTCAAAACGAATCATTTTCTGAATTTAATATCAATTATATAGTATCGATTTATGATAGTTGATAGATTTGAACATTTGATGGAATGCTGTTATTTACGTTTAAACGTATACGTTAACTAGGTTACGAGTTTATTGAAAATATTCTGAATGAATTCGAACATTTATCTATTTCCTATCAAAATTTCCTATTAGTGAATTTTTGCAGTCTTCGTTTGCAAATTTTTGTGCAGTCACAGAGTGGAAATCCTGGTAATAGTTTTCAAATTTACAGTAATACAAACTTAAATACAGATAATTCAATCAAACTGTGAACACACGTTGCATTTGGATGGAGAAATAAATGCCAATCCTTTTAGATGTACTGAAATTTGGTTATTCAATGCACAGTAGTATGATGCAATCAAGTTCCTAGTACTATAAAATTGTTAACTGTCGTATTAACAACTTATGGCAAAATTTTGTTTGGTAGTTATGCGATTCTGTAGGCTTTGAATATTACCACCCTGAACACGATTAAGTAGTTTGTCTGAATTCTAAAAACGTTTGCATTGTCTTTTAAATTATTTGATGGAAACTACCCATGAAGACGAGATTCGATATTTAAAAACCATCGCCTAATAATAATATTTTCATTAACTAAGAAAGTAAGATCCCAATTATATCCGTTTTATTATTTTTCATCATTGACGAGCACTTGCAACATTCCCCATGAGGAAAAATCCGAGTAGTCGGGACTCGAACCCGGGAACTTTGGACCACCTTCGCGACTGGTTAGACCCTTGGAAATCCAAAATTGTTTATTCTTTCGCTCCTTATCGCAGAGAATACATCCGCCATTTCCACTTCTGGCGAACCTTTAAATAAATACCGTCGCCCTCAGCCAAATTGTTGATCAGCCAAATAGAAAAAAATAAAATCACCGCCCTGTTGAGTGGAGGACTCCGCGATGTGCACCAATGTGTTGACCTCCCACATTTTTCTAATGAGTGAGACGTGTAGAGGCGTTCGTTTATCTTTCGCCACTGCTTTCCCTTCCTTTGCTACGGAGAACGAGTCTCAGGTGACGGAAAAGGACTGCTGAAGAGAGGGTGCGGAAATATCCCGCGTCAAGTGCCGGAGGGTGGAGCGAAAGAGATGTACAAGTGACAGACAGACAAGGGAGACAGTCGACTTTATTTCCGGGAGAGGGTGATAAGTTTTAAAGTTTTTTTCTTACTCGCGACGCCACGCGTAATTAAGTTTGGACTAAATTGTAGCGCCGAAGAGAACTTTTCCAAAGAGACCAGGGTAATGTAACGCAGGACGGGTAGCAACTCTTTGGGAAGAAAATTGGACTTTCTCCCCTTGAATTCTGCTTTTTTTATTACTTTTTCTTTTATTTCCTACTTTATAAGGCAGCGAGTTTTCTTCTGATACTTCAAAGTACAACCTCACAAAATCGCATATACTTTTATCACGCCATGGAAAAAACAGATCGCAATGTATTTATGGTCAATAATACGCCATGAGAAAATAAACCAATCCTTTCCAATTTATTCGAAATATATAAGTGTATCCGAGGTCTATATAATACTTAATACTAGATAAGAAACGGTACGAAATTTATGCACTCATACCGCACACCAAAAACTCTATTGCGGTGCACCGATGACTTTTTGCGGCACACTAGTTGAAGTAAAAGAAATGGATCCGTGCATCTTTGTGAGTCAGTTAAGAATCTATAGTACAGGTCTTCATCTATTTATGCATAATAGAATTGTTGTCGGAGAAAATTATGTTTGAACAAGAATGGATAAGAAGAGATTTCAGTTGATATGAGAGCCGAGAAAGAAAAAAGAGTGTAGGATTCGAAAGCATAAGCAGGTTAAATTGGAAAAGTAGGCACTGTGTATAATCACAGGTCGTGCGAAAGACAGAAAACTGATCGTGATGGCCGTTAATAAATTCTTGAAGAAGAACTATTTCTCAGAAAATAATGAGAAGACTGCGATGGAAGAGAAGGAAAATGAGGAATACGCAATTAGTCGATATTTTGAAACTTTTTTCCTTACAGTTGCAGTCATTGACAAAGTATAGAAATGAATGTGGGAAATGGTCGTATTTAAAAACAGGAAGGCAGAATGGAATTGAAAGAATGTTTCATAATAAGCTACGTTCATGGAAGATTGTAATTTTTTACTTTTTGGAAATTAAATGCTAACTTCAGAGAAAGTATGAAGTCAAGGGGATAGCCCAAAGATTTTTATGGTTATCAAAATCACTTTAAAGTACTTATCACTAATTTATTCTTTTTAAAGTGGTAATCACTCAAGGTAAGATAATTATTGCCTTTCAGTATTATGTACTTCTTCCATTGATGAAATCAGTTAATGACCGATTAAGAAAGATTAATTTCAGTTGTAATTAATCATTTAATTGTTATGAGGAAAAAGAGAAATTAAGAATTTAGAGTTAAGAATTAATTTCATTCCACCTAGGAGCTTTTAATGTAATAGAGACGAATGTTAATGTTTTCTGCGTCAAAAATAGACGGAATATAGATTTTAGAGAAGACATGAACTTAGAGATTGTCGCTGAAACCTTGGATTGTTCGCGTAGCAATCAGCGCTGAGATGGAAAGATGGGCTTCACGAAGTTTGCAATCCCACTATACGTATTTAGCTTAGGTTGAAATTATCGCTATTAAGCAAAACTCCTGTGGGAAAAAAACCTTCCGTGGAGCAAAACCCGCGTTGTCTACAAGTCAGAAACTATATTTTTCGTGCTAGAGATCGCAGTAAAATGGGAGAAGATAAAACATCGCTGGAAAACAAAGCAGAAGAAATTTGGAAGATAGAAAAGGTTTTGGTATTGATAGCATTAGAGTGGATTGGATTGATAGCGAGAGAAAGGAATTGGAAAAGATTTATTGCGGGCAAAAGAAATAATGCGAAATATTGACAGGACGAGAGGGAGGGAAAGATAGATGGCAAAAGTGGAAGGTAGTGATTAACAAAGGGATTTCAGATAAAATGGTTGTGGAAAAGGAGATAAGTAATGGGATACCCCGATAAAGCTAAATAGACAAAAGAGCTTTTCTGTCGAAGATTTCTCTCAGCGAAAAAGAATCCTTGATCGCCCCTTGCGTGGAAAATACGAGTATTGAAAATTTTATCACGTGCTTAATGTAATTTGGAACAACGAAATGCTTATTAAAATAAAAAAAGAACTTTGTAAATTTTCCACTCTAAATTATACTTGAGGTTGGCGATGTAGAGGAAACCGTCGTGTATAATAATACCGGCAATATAATTTTAAGTGAGGAAACTTGCAAAGTACTTTTTTATTTTCTCATAATGGCATTCCATGTATTCCAGTCTCATATGATGGAATTTAGACAAAATAGTTATTATTTATTATGCAACTCGTTGTTTTACCCGTCAATTACAGTAATACTGTTTTCAGAAAAGATGTCTAAGGAAGTCAAAATAATGAATATTTACAAAGCCCGTATGTATGTCGTTTTGTAAATATAGTTATTGGATTTCAATTTCTTCCTGTGCATCTTAGAGATTTAATCGAAACATGCGAATTGATGTACATTCCATTAAGTATTTATAAGTTTGTTTTGAATATTGGGTAGTATATAATTCTTTCTTGGTGTTCACACCCACTGCCACAAGCTGAAAGGAGGTTAGCAGAGTATGTCCGTAGATCTATATTGATGCCATATTCACGTTTCATCTGTAACTCAATAAGAAGTCAATCCTCTGAATACTTAGAATTATGAAGATCAGATGACACCTGACCTGATGATGGTACCTCACTAGCCAAACATGTCGCTGGGTTAAACATTTCTGTGGAAGAATTTTTATTCCCATTATTACGGCCACGAAGTAACGCCTTGTCATATTGCGATTTTCATGTATAAACCACTCAGAATCAGGTCTAACTTTGTAAAATTATGAGGACTGAAATGCTCTACGAGAGAAAGTTTACTAAATCACTTATAAAAATTAATTTGTCATTTTGTAAATCGTTCCTTTCATGGAGCATTTTCATGTATATTAACTTTCCAATCTTCTGGACTTCGGTATGTGACAAATTTCGAGGGATATGAAATCAATACTTTCATTCTGCCGCTGTTGGTATGATTTTATCGATGATGTACGTTACTCCCATTTGCTTAAGATGAATACACAATTGTGTTGAGAAGAATTGCACTATCTCCACGAAAGAGTGAGTAGTTCTCAAAATGAAAACGTGAGTGTAAAAGTCGATGAGTGCCTTCCGTTTTTACATTGCTGCAATCGTAAGCGTGAAGTTTTTACTGCGTGCTTGGATCCGAAGCCGTTAAGGGAAACCGCATTAAGAAAGTGGGACTGCAAATGTACTCACTGAAAGAATTAGGACGGGTTAGTGATTTAAACGAGTTCATCTCAGAGGTGAAGTGATCGTTAACTCTCTGCTGATAAAAACAGTGAGTTTTATCGTCTTCTTTTCATGTAAGCAGTGATTTCTAAAGCAATCGAAGCTCAGATAAATGTTTCGTTAAACAGCTTTATACTAAAATCGGGAAAATTGCCCAGGCTGCACTCAGTTGCATTGGTATCCAGTATTTCATAGTAATTACTGTTTAGATCTAAAATGACTGTGATTATAGGTACATTACCATAAAAGGGGGCCAACGTATGCATTTCTTGTTAACCGTATCCCTTGCTAACGTAACATACCTCTTTATGTTCCATCGATAGGAGTATTTATTTACTGTGGTACCATGCCACCATATGATGGGGGTGTGAAAAGATTGAACTCTCCTATTGGTTTCTCCTTCTTCTTAGGTATTCAATCCTAGGATTGGTCTGCAGCAGTCCTCCAGTCGGCTCTTCTTTCGGCTTTTCTTTTAAGTTCTTGATAACTGGTGCAGTTCATATCCTCCAATAACTGCTTCGCATAATCAAGTCGAGGTCTTCCTCTGCATCTTTCTCCTTCATTCATTCCTTCTAGTATCGTCTTTATCATGCTCTTGTGCCTTAGAATGTGCCCCACAAGTCCTGTCCTCCAGTTTTTTGTACTTCTCCATTTGTCATTCTTTTCTCCTATTTTCTCATAAACTTCTTCATTTGTTATTTTATCTCTCCAACTAATCCTGAGCATCCTCCTGTAGCACCAATTTTCAAAGGACTCAAGTCTCCTTTTCCCTTTATTACCTACTGTCCACGTTTCACACCCATATAAGTCAACACGCGCGGACGCTCTTAATAATCTCTTAATATTGTTTGAAATAAGGAGGCCTATCTTGGCTTGCCTTATTCTACTTCTTATCTTCCTTTTGCTTCTGCTATCTCTAGTTATTATGCTTATGCTCCCATTGGTCACCTGCTTTTAATACTGCCTGGAAAAAGAGACCAAGGATAGCTCTCCATTCTTGCTATGATATCGCGAATTATCTTTGTCGTCTGGTCTCGGAAATCGCACTCGCTGAGTACGGGAATCACGGTATATATAAAGCGACTTTATTAACGGTGAGATTTAGACCTATTAGACTTCTTTACATTTAACCCTTGCCTATATTTAAATCAATCGTAGGGTTATATTTATTAAATGAATGAACCTTTGATCAGTGAGCTCAAAAAATGATGCCGCGCAAACTCAGCTGTTAATGGACTAATTGTAAAATTTAACATAAAATTTCGGACGCTGCAAAATACAGAAGGAGAATTTCATTTTGGCTGATATCCCGCAGTGAAATCCGAGTAATTCAACAGGAATATTTTTGGGACTATAATTCTTCTCGTGGTGACCGTTTCGCGTCAAACGGATAAATTCACATTCAAAGTTACAGGAGGCACAACCGATCATTTTCGCTCTTCTTGTTAACCGATCTTTCGTGATATCCGTTTTCATGTCAACCAGTTTTCTCTTCATTTCTAACGCACTTGAGTGTTATATTTGTAATGGATATCCGCCAAGAAACGGCCAAGAACCTTAATCTTTGCTGCGTTTGCAACATCAGCTCTAAAATAAATCACAACTGCATTTGGGCTGTGAATCCGACTCACGAAGTGTGCAATTCATTTGCGGTTTAATTAAAACGGTTTCACATCAGGGAAAGGTTTAGCTGAGAAGGATTGTTGTCTTCACTTGGCAGAGTCTCTGCGCATTATTAATGCTGTGTTTGTGAAGTAGCATAAGTAAATATCCCACAAGTGCTATAATTTTATATCACTTATGGGATATTTACTCAATATAATTAACTCACTTAACTTAATTTACTCACTCATGAATTGACGTTGCTTTTCCTATTCGAAGTACATCAATGATAAACAAAAAGCTCTTTTACTGATTTGAAATCTTAGTTCTTGTATTTTCCTAATTACAATACTAGCTGACTGTATAGACACCTTCAAATGTGCGGATTTGCTGTTACGGTGAAAATACACGAATAAAACATTTCTCATATGACAATGATATTTTGTAAAGTTTTCTTTCGTGTTATCCAAACACCCCAACACAGTAACGGTTGTATGAATGCCTACTGATAAAACCGATTTCCAATTAGCATTAGTTATATTGTTGCGTTGACAACTAAGGTAATTTTCATTCCTTATTTTCTTTGGTAATAATATTGATAATAACAAATTCTTTAATTTAAACAGGAGGATAATACCAATTTCATCCATTTTTAGAATTATTATTATTGTTGACGAACATGCATAACAATTGCATTAGGGCTCTCGGATATCCTTCCGACTTCGGTGAAAGCGGTCCCGGGTTCGATTCCCGGTGGGGGCCTACGTGCGAAATGACCTAAGCAGTCGAAGCACTGTTAAGAATAATAACACTACTACTACCATTCCCTTACCAGAAAAGTCTGATTAGCCGGGACTCGAACTCGGGACCTTTGGGTAGCACGCTAGCGCCACCGCGTCCGGTATTGTAACTTTTATTTAGGTAATGTAAGTTAAACATTCTCAAGAAGCTTCGGAACCCCTTCAATCTCAGGCTAAAAAAAGCATCCATACTTTTCTCTGCTAGTATCTGCTGATTTCGTCGTCTGACAGACTTTTTCTTAACAGTTTCGCAGAGGAATGAAGTCGAAATATCGATAGAAAAACGCATCCCCAAGTCAGCAATTGCCCCCTCACGTCAGCGCTATTTGTTTGAGAATAGCGACAGAGTATTTGCAATCTTCGCTGAATGACTTGTGCACGACTAACTTTTCAGCCCCGTTTCCGCTTATACACCACCGGTCTGCGACAAAAGAAGTATCGAGCAAACTTCGGGACGGACTTTCTGTTTAAGAACTTGATCGTGTGATGGCATTGGAAGTACTCGTGGTTCGTTTACTTATTCAAGGAGCGTACGTAGGAGGGAGAAGGGAATCCAATTTCATGACCTCTGAGGTCACAGAATCCTTCCTCGGGGTGCGCTTAAACCGTGCGTTTTTCAAAACATAAATTAGCCAATGGGATATCTGCAGTGTGCAGTATTTCTCAAAAATGATGCATTGCTGAAGGAATGAATTACTTCCAGACGGTGGAAATTATTTCGATAATCTCAGGAAGTTTTTCTTCCTGATATATTTCATAGATACCAAGGTCTCTTTGACTCCGTTCCTTGATAGGAATACCGAATGAAGTTAAAGACTGACAAATATCTCAGAATTAGCTGATTATATTTTTGATTATTGTTGAGATTGAATTTTGAAAGTAGGCCAGGGCGCTAACCGTAACTGGACTGGACGGAACAAAACCAGAAAAAACATTATTTTTGCTGAAGTGACAACCGAACCTGAACTGAAGAAAAATGAAAATTCCTGAAACCAAACAAAAACGGATATTTATTCCTTTTCCTCAGCAATGCCACATACGTGCAGGCGGAAGAACGTTTACTAAACAGGTATAACTACGATTTAATACTAAGTTTTACTCTTAATTTTCTGTGTCATGGTATACATTTAAAGGTTAGAAATAATAAAAATGTTCAGATATATATAATACAACGGTAAGGGTGAACAAACCGGTTCGACGATGGAGAAAAACGGATATTTGTTTTTTTGTCGATTCAGAGCTAAAAACGGCACTGTAATATTGCCCATTAGTACGTACGAATTACAGCTGACCACCATAAGTATGTATTAATCATCGATTTAACTGATTTATTTACATTTTAACAGCTATAATCTTGGAAATAAAAAAAATAATTATCACAAGACTTGTTATTACTTAATATTTTACAAATTTAGGCTCATTATCGGCTATTTGCAGAATGATCAGGATCGGAATATCTTTCTCGAATTTATCGCCAGTGTTGTATGTAACTTATATATTTTTTCAGCGCTAAAACTTGTACTACATTTACCCCTTCTCGTCAACTACGACTTATAAATATTTGTTTTTTGTAACTGAAAGTCCGATGTAGAAAGTGTGTGGAAGTATAACTTTCAATATTATTTCCTGAAACGAAATGAAAGTCAGTATGATTTATCAAGTTATTTAAATAAGTATATCTTTAATTTGATCGATGGAAATCATTTTTGAATGGTTTCACAAAGTCAAATAATACCTTAGTTTTAATACTTTAGTTTTACCATAATTTCCCGTTTACAAATGCTCAGGATCAATCTCGGTAGGTTGCAAAGAATAGAGATTTAGTTATACCTTGACAACAAATGTTTTCGGTGGTAACGATAGCAAAGCAGGTGTTATTATATCTCAGTAGTATATTCATCCTCTTGGATCCTGGAGAACACTTGTTATAATTACTACACCCCTTGGGATCGCAAGGTTAGAGATGGTACTTGAATCGGATCTGTTTCAAGCATCCTTGAACTTAATTAAATTAAATTGGAAGCTCCTAATCAGTCCCCTAAAGTTATAGAGCTTCCCAAACATGGGGAGATATCTTAAAAATGGGAGAGAAATTTCGAATATAAGATATAGGAAAAAGATTTAAAGGCGGATATTAAAAAAGGGTCAAGAAGGAGGAGAGAGACTGGAAAATAACTGTGCACGGGGGAAAATTTTATCCATCGATATTTGTGATGTGAGTGGGTGTGTGGGCAGTGGGTTACGGCATCCAACCTTCGTGGGGGGGATTGAAAAGGAAGCAGCAACACGCGGATCCGCCCACATTATGCTCACCTCAGCGGAAAAAGGTCGTATTCAATCTCTTACTGCCCATAGGTCTTTTTCATTCCTCACTCTTCATGAAAACTATACCTGTTGCCCTTAACATATTTTCGAAGTAGATACCTATATCGTAGATTGCTACTTTATTCGATTTAAATTAAATTTATCATTCTTAAATTATTATTTATAATTGTCCTTGAATATCTGATTGAATATATTATTGTTGTAAAAACCCAAGGGATAGAAATAGTGGTGCCATCCGATTTTGGGAAAACTGTTTTATCCCCATTTTGATATTATTTTGTTTGAGAGATTATCTATTTTCTAGATTTTTCCTTTCGAACATCGAGTTAGTAATTAGTAAAGTAATTGTAGTAAACAAATAAAAACGTGATTAGATTAAAAGCGAATCAGAAGTTTTTTCCTCTTTTTATACATCTTAATTTTGTCAATATCACAACTCGATTCTCACTGGAAAATATTTCCGTTGAAAAATATTAGCACTTATTTGTAGTATGTACCTTTAACTGCGACGATTTTACAGACATTTCTTAATTCTTGCATTTAACAGTGTTTCAGATTCCCTTTAGAAATTGAAATATTGAATTTTTAGACTTAACGTGAATAGGAGAAAACATAATATATCCGTGGTTAGCACCACTACCTAAGTATACATTTATCGATCGAATGACTTTCTTCACCGCTGCTGTTTTCGATTAGTTTTGGAACATCCCGTTTCCTTATGTGCACCTGAAAACCAACCTTCCAGGTTTATACGCACGAATAACATTTTTGCAGCTTAACTTTTTGAAGGATCCTAACGAATGCTCTTGTAGATTTACCATAATGAACTAAAGAAATAAGCCACATTTTGAAAACCTTATAAATATATAATTATCAATCGTTCAATCGATTCAAAGTATAGTATAAGTAAGTCGTTGTGACTTGAGAATACAGAGAACTCATTCTTTCATAGACAGGTAAAAAGTGTCTCTGCGGCTCCTTTTTTGGTTATAAGTTTTTTACTTCCTATGCTAATGTAATTGGTTTGGTTTCCAGCTTCATCGGTAACAATATATCGATAAATCATTAGTGATACAAGATATAATGGGATTATATGCGTATTTCTTAGATATGTTACATTGCTAATAAGTCACGAATTTCCGATAATTTATAATTTGGGATTGATAATTTCTCAATATAAGGCTGTACGTGAAAATATCACCAGCTCAAAACTACCTCTGGTCTGTACTTTTTGTTTGTAATTCTGCATTCTGATGGAATATTTAACATTATTGATAATTGATTGAAATTGATAATTGTTTCCTCTTCTATGTTTAATTGCACTCAGGTAGTAAAATAAAAAAATAAAATCTGAATCTCTTATTAAATGTATTCATGCCTTGCCAAGCTCTCGCAAAATTCCCACAATGATTGTCCTCGTTCTTAGATTCGCTACTAGAGGCGCTGGAGTTTTAAATCGTCTCGGCGTCCTCGAGAAAATTGAATGTGGGGACTTCTGGCGCATAAAACGAAGGAATCACGTCCTTCATTGAAAAAGAAGAACGCTCTCTTGTTTAAACGGAATCTCGAAGAAGTCTTGGATGGTTGACAATTCTAATTACTTACGTCAGACAGTGGAGGATTTCCAACATCGGCGTCGAAAATTTTCGGATGAAACCCATTTCATCATCTCGTCTTTTCTTAATGGTACTTCTGTTTTTTCATCATTTTCAATTAGTTATACCGAATTTTTCGGTTGAATTTGAGGTCTTGGTAGTTCCATCTTCCTCGCTTTGAAAATATATCCCTTTTAGTTTGCGAGGTTATTTAGAAATTCGAAAAATCTAGTTTCGTGCTGATGGCGAAGACTTAGAAATGTGTAGCGAACAATGAGCAGAATTCCCGTTGTGGAGAGACTCTTCCTACTTAATTAACATCACTGTGCGTTGTTTTCATGACAGCCCCTGAAGTTCATAATCCTAGTTAAAACGCGTGACCTTATGGGAGGCGCAATCTAAAGAATAAACTTAATTAATATAAGTAAAATTAGGAACATGACATGCAAGAGGAACAGGCCATATGGAATACGTGGAATATTACTTGGGTTTAAACTAACGTACTTATCTAGCAAAGTTAATGAGAAATTCTTCATATTTTTACTTCTAAGCAAATTCATCTTAAATTTGTCCACGACATCTTCTGTAAAGCTTTACCATATATATTAAAATTTAGCACTTCTTACAACTTGCTTAAGAGAACATATTAATTATTTAAACACAAACAAAAATTGATTGAAATATTGAAAACAAGCTAAAAATTTAGCACAAAATTATCAATTTATAAATGAGGCATTTTACAGATGTAAAGGTATTATTTACGTAAGTATTCAAATTAATAGTTTAACAATAAGTATTCCTCCAGCTTACGTTTTACTTCTCTATTTGAGTTTAAGTAATTAAGATATGTAGGTAAGCTATCGAGCAACATTGTTACCTTGATTTGAAATCTATTTTTTCCATAGTTGTTGCTATATTTTGGTACACAGTAATCTGGCTTATTTCTTCTTATAATTAATTAATTATAATCGTCTTTATTTAGGCGAGATTGAGACTAAAAGTATCCTCTTCCATCTAACCAATAACTCTTCCTCCAACAATTAAATGAATCCATACTGTCATGAGGTGAAGAACTTACGGAACAATCTTGTTTAGAAGCTTCGCTTTTCATGTCTTCAGATTTGACTTTTAAGCCATTTTGATCAAACTAATGGGTACGGGAAAGTGGAGATTCCTAAGGTGATCTTCTACTTCAGGGGAGATACTAAAGGCATTGAAGGGCCTTGTGGGCTGATTCATTGATGACTACTGCAGTGGTGGGTTCAGCTGAGTTGGAGTCACAACTTTCTTTGTGTTCAAAGCTTCCCGAAAACCAAAATGAAACTGTTCGTAGTGATAGCTTAATTGCTTGAAACAAATTCCCGGAAGAGGAAGACCTGGGTTTGACACTCGGTCAAGTAAGAGTCCCTCACCTCTGTGCATCCTTTGATTTATCCAGGAGAACACCGTGACATACACAATTAACTATCTACTCTTATCGTTTTCATGAGGCGACTCAAACACACGCAGTTACAAACTCTGAGATTATAATGATATTATCACCATTATATGCAGCATGATCATTAAATTTTAAACATCAACATCTTGTATTGTAATAAGTACTAATGTAGCAATGTATGTATTTATAAATCAATTATCCAATTCCGGTAATTTCCTCAAAAAAATACTAATCAAGGTGACTTTTTGTGTCATCGCCGCAGTTTTCTCTTTATATCAAATACATTTCCAAACAAATTAATGACATTTTCGGACTTAAACAGCAAAAATGTTGCAGTCATGAAAGTATCACCGTCTTAGCCGTCTATGATACCGAAAGCGATGGAATTACGTTGAGTTTTGTGTATTTCAATGAATGATAAATTAAAGGCATACACTTTGGAGAATGAGTGCGTGTGATTACAATAAAACTTCTATCTGACTCCTAAATTTGAACACAATTCTCCCTTTAGATGACATTAGTTTACCAGAAGTTTTCTAAAGGTTACATCTATGCATTATTTGCTGCATTTCATATAGCTATTAGTAATTTAATACACAAAAAATGTTCTTTTTCTTTATGACAGAACGGGCTGATATTTTACAGCTATATCATCATCATTAAATTATAGTTTATTCAAATTTCCGTCGTCGAAGGAGGCATACCGCGTCACTTTGATTCAAGCTGGAACCACATGCATGCGACGAAATCAAAGTGGCAGATTGAGAGCTTGCGGTTGGACTTCCGGGAGTTCCATGTGTTTTTTCCCCCTCTTCCCACTAGGAAGTTTCATCCTTCTATTCTAATTATCACTCTTAATCATCAGAACGATCCAGCCGTTCTCCTCTCTCTCGATTTGGGCTTCTTTTGCGAGGGAAAGTGAACGGCGAAGTCGAAGTTAAATCACATAAGCGTGTTGTTTTCAGCAGCGAAGGGCGTAGGCGAAAGCGTGAGTGGGATTGGAATCCGATCTTTAAGTGGGAGTGGCGTAGAGAATTAGTAATTAATTGCGACGGAGTTCCGAGAAATTGAAAAGAACGGAATTGGCATGCTAAAGGAAGAAGATATGAGAGTTCACTCACTCAGCCAATTATTTCAAGAAATTTTTTACTCTTACATAAATACATGCATATGCGAGGTAAAATGAGGAAATATTGGGAAATGCGCTGTGTTTGTTAGTTTATTTACGTGAATGTAATTAACTGCCATTTATAGAACGCTCGGTGCTTTTCCAATACGCTCTCTAAGGTTCCCTTTTTCATTCCAATATGTCATTTGTTATAACGTATGCTTCACCTCCAAACCCAACTCTTGCGGAGAAGTGGATAACTGTATCTGTTTACTATACTCCACTTTATTTACTTATCTAAATAAATACCTAATATTCACCTCGAAATAGTTTACCTTTCCAAATGATTATTCACGCAGATTTTATGATAGCAATATAATTTGAAGAGTCGGAGGTTGCAGTTCAATTCAAATAACATAATCTTTTGGAAGTGTCTGGACATTCTGTTATTAATTTAGTGTGGAAGTCTATTATATTAATCTAGACATTCCAACTCGGCTTTTAATGTGATGGAAGACAATTACCGAGGGTAGTAGTAAATAAAATCGTGGTGGTAGATCACATTCTGGCCGGTAGATCGCAATAGTGCCGAACATTCTATCCTCTCGTAGTTACATTTTAACTGCCGTGGTTGACACCGCTACACATCTTAGTGGAATTTGAGTTACATTGGAATCAAACTGTGCACAGTCTGAAGAGCTAAATCAATGTTGCGTAAATGAAAAGAATTCTGTCAGCAAAGAGATTTTTCGGAAAGAATGTAAGTAAACTTGTAAGTATTTGTCTTTGAAACTAAACTAAGGAAAATAAACTTTTATGATAGCAATTATACAAAATTTCCTTGGGGAAGAATTCCTAAAACACTCGACCTCCATAATCAGAGATCGATTGATGCTTATTATTGCTGATAAAAGCTATAATTTTCACGAAAAAGTGTTTGATACATCAAATTTTATGCAAACATTTTTGTGCAAATATTGAAAATTTATTTATTTCTTCCATTTTTCTCTCTCGTTTCTATTAATGCTTATCATCGGGTTTCAAAGGCATGTCCCTACGTGCCAATCGTTAGCCTCTACCCTAATCTTTAATCTATATTTGATTTATAACACCGTTTTAGAAGATAGTCTCTTTAGAGATCTTGCTTTGTAAACGGATAATTTAGAGTTTTAAACACTTAATTTCGATTTTTTTCCAATAGCCGTTTTGAAGGCGTCATTCAAACCTATCATCATCAGAGGAAGAAGAATACAAAGTAGTGCTACCTCAGAAGATGATAACATTGCTATTGAAGTGGGCTTTAGGTGATTCCGACTCCTTCCCTTGTTAACTGTTTTGGTCACAAAGGGCAAGGCGCGAGCCGCGCTTGCGGCTCCTATAATCCTATAATTACAACCTGTTTTTTCAATTTCCTTCTTTGGAGAGACTATTTCTTGCTTAAGATTGGATTATTTGAATAAACATCTTCGTCTCATGAAACATTAAATAAACAAGAAAGATAAAAATAATAATAATTCATGTAGAATTCAGAAAAGATTTAGATTCAAAAATATTTAGATCTAGAAAAGAAATGAGATCTAGAGGGAAATTACAATTAGAGAGCGATGTATTAGGATGGTGAGAAGCTGTCCCAAAGTTACGAGCTGAAATGAAAGCGCCGCGGCGCGTTCTCTGAGACGTCTCAGAGAACTTGGGAACTCATTAAAATGGTGAAATTAGTGCCAAAGCAGAGAAGAGGATTAGCTAACGATAGGAAAGGACTAAAGGACTTAGTCTTTTGCTTTAATACCTTGAAGGGTGACGTTCATGAATCGTAATTGTGGGTGATCAAGTGTGTGAGATGGCAAAGATAGGTCGGCTGAGTCAGTGGCAATCTTCCCATGCGCAGTATTTTATCGAAGTTTGCGTTGGAAAAAAGTAGTGCCACCTTCTCTCTTGTAAATTTCGGTTCTCAAAAGTTGACTTTTTTTAGTGTAATGCTGAGTGTGAAGGATATCTAAGAGTAAAAATACAACTATGTTTTTCCACACATGTATTTAGAATACACCCGGTTTAGCACAGATGGGCCATCATCAGGAGAGGAAAATTGCACAAGGTTTCTTGTATGTAATTTTCCTTACCTGATGGTGGTTGATCTGTGCCAAAGCCTGGTCGTATTTTTAATACATGTGTGAAAAAACGTAATTTTATTCTTGCATATCCTTGTAATTGATTTCCACTTAGTAATTCCTGCCACTATTGATTTTAGCTGAGAGAGAATTATTTTGCATCCGATGGAGTTTAAGCAGTTTGTTTACCAGAGCAACAGCTTTCAGTCTTCAATGCTGTTAATCTAATATCGTTATGGAAGTGGGGCTTAAATTTGGGGCGTAGCCATAATTTTTCTCTGGTAGGGGTTTGGAGTCATGAAGTCCACCCAAAGTCCGCTAAATTTCATGGACACGCAAACGTCTGCCCTAAATGTAATACAGATTTAATCAGATTTATATTTACATATATTCCCTGCGAGTCTCTAGTTGCGAGTGTAACTAAGTATTTGATCAATTACAATTTAGCTCCCATAACCTCGGTTTTTTAAACCCCATTTTTTTTGGCTCTGCGAAATTGTGATGCTTAACCCAAGATACGGCACTGATAAAAGAGAAGGTGGACTTTAACTCAGCCCTACTCATTAAGAATCTCTCCTTACTTTCATGGGAGTACTTCTCACGCTTGTTATTGATAAACAATAATTTTTGCATCTTCTACTCTTTTATATCACGATTACTTGTTATTAAGCTTGTCGTTTACTGCAAGTTCTGTTTTTTCCGAAATTGCTCTGGTTGTTCCTAGAGAGATTATTTGCAAAGTAATTTTAGTTCATGGGATTTATGGACTGCTTCATACCGCACTGTGTAGATTTTTAAGATATTGTTTGCTCTCTTCGAGGGACACTCCGAGATGATCCTGTTTTTTCATCTCTCGCAACTCTTCATATAGCTGAAACAGCTCATCGCCTAAAATGTAAGACTCTTCGGCATATCTTTATTTAATGTTACACACCTCTTATGCAATTATAACCTCTTAATCTTATCGTATGCAATATCTCGTGAGCGGCGAGATTCTGAAATTATGGCGCCACTTTAAAAACACATTAAAATACGAGTCGAGCTATTTGGGAAATAAGCCGAAAAGTTTCAACATTCAGCCTTCGAGGTGTGAAACTGGCTTGTTTCATTGATTGAGCTTTTAGTAAAAAATACTTGGCGTATTTTCTAACGTAAGGGTTACTTCACGTCACGCACAGTGAAGGCAATTTAAAATGTTAATAACCAGCAGAAGTAAAGTATTACGAAAATCCGGACGCGGGCACATTTAAACCTATCGTGCTTATTTTTTTTCCTATTTTTGTTAAGAAAATATTTGTCAGATATTTCACGACCCAAAATAAAACATATTTTGAGCTACAAAATTATTACAGTCACGGCTGCTATGAATTCCGTCACCGATATATGCTGACCCTACTTTGTAAAAGACCATCTCAACATGATTTCCCTGAAAATCACGCTCCCTGTTTCAGCCACGGTTTGTAGCTTCCTGTTCGCAACAGCAATGCATTACCATCCCAACATATTGTCTATCATATTTTGGTCTTTCGCCGACGTACTTCAGCCCTTCTCATTCCTTTGATATGCAAAACGCACGAGGACGAGCTTTGTCACGGGAAATAAACTCGCATTCGCAGATTTCCGACCGTAGTCGTAAAAATATCGAGGTTTTAGTTTCCTCTCTCTCCGTTTTCGCATCTCGCTTTACCGCTGAAGCGCGTGGGACGAAATGAACTTCATTTTTCCGCCGATTTGGGGTCGCTTACAGTGGCTGTCACTGCCCGTCGACCGCCTCTGAGAGTCGCAATAATAAACAGCGGCCGAATTCATTGCAGACTCGTGACTCATCACAGCAACTCCTAACCTTTCGCTCATTAATTAATTTCCTTCGGGTGTCCGAATTTTTAAACTCATACGCCGTAAACTGCGTGTATGTTATGTTGGTTATGAGTTGGGCTCCAGACGTGACGGGTGCGAGGCCCCAGATCATCAATTACCTCTCATGGTATTGACTCGCACAGGAGTACATACTACTCCAATGGCTTCCACGTCACGAACTCCACCGACCTCTCCCATCATTACGGGAGGAGGACGACGGTCACCTCAAATGTTCCCGGAGGACACACCACTCTGGGCTAGCCAAATTTTAGAAGAATTCCGAACAGTAATCTCTCGAGTGGAGAACCTGGAGCAATCACAGTCCTCAGCTGGCGCCACAGTTGCAACAGCACCACAACAGCAGACCTTTGAAGGACTACGACCAACAAATCCCGCCCAAGAGGACCCACCCTTGGATCTAGAAGTCCTACAACTGGGATATCTCATTAAGAACTGGATCACGGCGGGAAAATTCCGCATACGAGACCAACATGAGGCCGAACACGTCCTATTTTGCACATCTTATTGGACCCAAATACCGGCCCCCATGAAGGCGGTATTATACTCGAGAATGCGGATCCTAGGAATTGCGGCCGAACACGGCTGGCCGGTCGCTAATAAAGTATCGGGAAACCCCGGACCGGACTTACTTCGGGTACCGCCACAACTGGTTCAAAGTCAACCAAATATTGTAGTCAACGTCCCGCCGGTCTCCCGACCGACGACACAATATTCCGAACCAGCAACCAGAGGCTACAGTCAGCCCACCAGAGGAGGCGGAGCCCGAAGAGGCCGACGAGGCGTCCGCCGACGCACTTAATCCGGTCTTGCACATCACTGAGGAAAATGCTGCTACTGGCCAGGACCTGGAAAACCTCCTTGAATTCCTGGTGTGGACAGGTAGCGGAGACCCGCCGGACCCGGTAGACCTACCAGATGATGACACTGACTCCGCCCTAGGATCGGTATCAGACGGCGGAGAGAACACGGACCTGCAAGACACCGATGCTTCAGGATTCTTAGCTATTCCAGGTAAACAAGTGCCTCGAATAACAGTGCCCTCACCTCGGGAAGTGGAAGTGTTGCCAACAGTGTCCCCGTACCCGTACGAGGACCCCAGTGTTTTGAGCCTCGTTCTCAACGGTGCCGACATTCCAAAGCCGAAAGACGCGCCATTCGTCTGGCATAGATCCCCGCCCACTCCCGCCCTCGGTGATATGTTAAAGTGCTTAGTTAAACAAGGGGTAATTAGCGAGCAGAAATTTATAAAGTGTGCATTCCGTGCAACAGTGATCGCTAAAGCTTCAGGTGGAGCCAGGTTTATCCTAGATCTTTCACCTTGGACAACTTGGTACAACATTCCAAAGTTTAGCCTATTAGATGCAGTGCATGGCATCACCAGACTAGGCCCAGGGGTATTAATGGCAAAGCTAGACCTTAAAGACGCGTTCTTTCAATTAAAAATTAGACGCAGCCAACGGCAATTCTACGGAATCGACTTTAATGGAATAACTTATGAGCTCAACCGCCTTCCAATGGGTCACACGCTCGCTCCAGCAATTTTGCAGCGTTTCGCCCGGTCAGTAGCTCACGAATTAACAGTTCTTTTTGACATCATAATGATCCCATACCTGGACGACTGGCTCCTTGCCTCCATTAACTTAGACCATGTCATTGTAAACGAAATAGTACAGTTCCTTACCCAGGATTTGGGAATTACATTGTCATTAAATAAGTGCAAACTTGAACCTGTTCACAAAATGTTATACTTAGGAGTGTGGATAGATACAATAGAGCAAACTGTAGAACTCGACGTCGCCACAAAGGCCCGTCTACACTTAATAATTTGTGTAATCCCTAGATTAAAGAAAAGTGATCTCCCTAAGGCTGCGGGCTTTATTTCCTGGTGCGTCTACATAATGAATCTGCCCCGGTTCGTAATCACGGACACATACCAGGGTAAAAATGAATGGATATTAAAAATGTGGAATGCAGACTTGTTTCATGCCAAACGATGTTTCAAAATTATGTTTCTTGAAAAAGTAAATGTATTCTCCGATGCAACCCCGAGACAAGGGGCGTTCGTTGTCCCCGATTGGGGCATCGAATACAAATATGTATTTCCAACCGAACAGCCAATTTATCATGCGGAAGGGTGGATGGCTGTACTTGCCCCTTACGTGTTATTGCAAAAAGGTTTAATTAATAAGACTCATAATGTTAAAGTAAATGTTGATAATCAAGCGGTTGTTTTCGCCTTAAACAAAGGACGAGGTCTATTGTTCAGAGATGAAAATGTAAAAGATATGTATTTGTCAATAATAAAGGAAATGCCACGACAGGTGCTTCGTACCCGGCCGTCTCAACCCAGCTGACCGTCCTTCCAGGACCGTCCCACTATAGATATGTCCGGTACAGCTGCAATATGGCGGCCGGGCATATAAATAGTGGAGCGCGAGAAGAATGGTTAGTTGGGCTCCAGACGTGACGGGTGCGAGGCCCCAGATCATCATCGGCAAGGGAAAGGCGCCTCGGTAAGGGATCTTTTTTATCGTTTGCGTCCGTTCTAATTTAAAGAAGTTGTGTTTGTCGTCATTAAATTTGGATTGCTACGTGTTTGTCCGAGATTTATGGTGGAAATGCTTGTAATTAAATATAAACTCTAATTATAAGAAAATTTAGTTCTCACGCATTCAATGTTCACGATTACCCAGGTTGTGTGGTTGAGAAATGTTGCGCATAATCTAATTTCTAAGATGTGTTCGTCGGAAAGTAATTCCTTAACTATTGTCAGTATTGACGTAGCCAGCTGAAGTAATTAGGTGTCAAAACCACCCAGAGCCAAAGTGAGTCTTGAAAAATCGAGGTTGATGTACTTGTTTGAAATTGCAATTGTTTTAATATTTAAAGTTACACTGGTGAATTGCAGTAAATGCATGTAAAAATACTAATTTTGATTTCATCTTTATTACATTTAGGGCAGAAATTTGCCTACACCAGGAATGTAGTCAATTTCACTTTTACTCTGTCTCAGAACCACACCCCCTCCAGAGACTAATCTAGGCTACTTCCCTGTTTTCAGTACAGGTAAAAAGAGTACACGTGATTTTAAAATTAGTAATTATGACATTTATGTTAATATAGATACAAATTTAAAGCTAGCATTACATTCTTGCGGAACTAGGGCCTTCGCGATAAAGTTTTTGATAATCTAATTACATTGGATTGAGAAACCAGGGATAAAATATTTTAATTGAGTTGGGTGTGTTAGGTCAGTTTTTTTTAGTTCTTCCACGCTATTAATTTATGTTTATATTTTTTGTTTATAAAATGTTATGCATGTGACACCGATTCCCTTCCATAAACTGTCGTTTAATTATCTAGTTGGATTTAGAGTTTCCATTAACATAATACATTTATTTCCTATCAGTATTATATATTGATTTGCAAAAGAGATGTCGCGACATGACGGAAGCTTTGCAATGCCGTGAAACTGAGCACCTTGCGAGTACAGGGCGTGCTACTATTAGGAAGTGGTTTATAAAACTAATTTATTACAGGAAAACGTGTCTCTCAACGTGTCTTTCAACGCCCCTTCAATGACCGCTTTCCTTTCCGTTTGTTCACAGATCAGTATATATTGTGACAAGTGTTTCTTTTCTAAGAGTATACAAATCTATCTTTCAGCAAATAGAATAATGGAAAGAAAATATTCGAGATGTAAGCGAAGATATACGTTTCCATTACCTCACGCCGAAAGGCGACTTACAGGATGTAGGTGTAGATATCCGCTCAATATCTATGCTTCTACTTTCAATCTTACACGAGATACTGTTAAAGAATCGTCTCCCACTATAGGCTTTTCATTAAGATCACTAGAAATGATATCAAAACAGATGTGACGTTTTTCTGATGAAACCCCTTTTTTGCCCTTTCATTCGTCGTTCATTTCCAAATCCCTTGCCCTTGGGAATCATGCTGCGTAATTAGCTATCCTGGCACCCTTTTTCCCATCAGAGATACGCATTGAGTGGGAGGAATAAATACGGGAGGAAACGTAATGGAGTCAGGGAAAACGCAATGGAAAACTTAATTTAAGAGGGAAGCACATTTTTAAGATGCCTAATGCTTTTATCAAGTCCAGAATGAAGAAAGAGTTATTAAGAAAATGCAGTGGCATTCTAAATCGTTATTAAGCAATATGCTGCTAATAGTGATGGAAAGACATATTTTGCTTGAAATCTGTTCAATTATTGACAGCATAGAAAGTTGACAAGCGTATTCGCGTAATTTAAGAGCTGCAAGGCAGAGTACTCATTTAAAGTTATGCATCTTCCAACTGTCAACAAACAGCTGTGCAAATTCACTCTTTTGGAAATTGAATTCAACATTTTAGTAATCTTATATTTCTAATACGTTTTTTTTTATCATTAGCTAAATGAATTTCTTATAAATAAAATCAACCAGGAGAGTTGGTCCACCGATTTGAAAAAATGTTTTTTTTTCGTGTAGAGGAGATGAAATTAAACAAAAGTAAAACGGGGTTCGTCTAAATGGGAATTTGTTTTTTAGTAATAATTATATTTCAATTCAAAACTTTCAGCCAGATAAGATTATAGCGAACTTGGTTGGGGTAGTGATTAGGATGCTAGCTTCCAACGTAGAGGGTCGGTGTACGAATCTGATTCATGACTTATTGTTTCAATCCTAGTTATTTCCATTGCATTCAGACATTTATACAGGCATATGAAATCACTAACTAACAGACTTAAAAACATTCCTTTCATCGATGTATTCGATCGAAACTACAATTAGTTTTGTACTTGGAGAGGTGGAGACAAGTACAGAGTTGCAGTTTCAACCGAATATATTAATCAAGAGAATTTATTTTATTCCATCCGTGAGTGATTTCATACACTTACATGAAAATTCTGAAGTGAAATTAGAGAGAGAAAAACGCCACTTACTCGAACTCCGGCCCTCTGCGTGGGGTGCTAGCATTCTAACTGCCACTTAGACCCTTTCTGCTTAATGGGGTGAAAAATTCGAAATGAAAATTAATAATTATCACTGAAAAGCTATGGCCCATTTAGACGAACCCCGTTTCGCTTTTCTTAATTTTATCCCCTCTACCTCAAAAAAAAATATTTCGTTTAAATTGGCGGACGAACTCTCGTGGTCTCACCTTGTGAGAACTGATGTATACAATTTCTTTCAATTTCTAAAGTTTTTTTTGTTGAAACCTTAGTTTATTTAACATATTAAAGATAACCTATTACAATAATAGTAACCTTCTAGTCCTCCAGAGTCTGGGTAGACTCGTCAAGAGGTGCTAAATTTTACTACAAAGACAAAATATAGAATAAGCAAAGAAAAATTCACAAACAAATTACATAATATACTTGATAATAATAAAAGTAATAATAATGGTACCCGAGTGACCTTTAGTATTTGCAGTTGTTCTATAATTCGTTTATCGGTGTTTTTGAAATATTCATAAAATAGATATCACATTTCAATCGCCTTCTAAAATCGCCACAAACTAATTATGGTAATAACAGTTCTGTAAATTACTTTATCCAAAAGACTGCAATTGTTTCAATTCTAAAATCTTTATAAGATCGAACTGTAGTAGCATATATATTTTCTATATTTTATTTAATACCCTGGATTTGCTAAATAAGAAACCAATTTTGATTTTTAAAATGGCGAATTCAGTGCGCAAATACTGTCTCGTAGTATCGCAGAAAGAGGAGTGACACGGGAGGGGTCAATTACAGAGGATGAAATAGAAACTGCCGCTCATTACATTTTAGCCCTTCAGGAGAAGCGGGAAGGGTTTGGAGTCAGGTAAAGAAAAGGGTATGTCAGGGTTAGTGGAAGGGTAAAGAAGGGAGAAAAGTGGAGAGAATGGGAAAGGTGAAAGAGGAGAGTTAAATGAAAGGAGATGGCAGCAAAGTGGGGCGATAAAGAAGTCATGAATAGCTCTTCTGAAGAGTGGGGTTTTTGAGGATTGGGTCGAGAGGGAGTTTTTTAGAAAGTGGTTGGTGAGTAAATAATGAAATGGGATATTTGGAAGGTCAGAGGACGGAGGGTTCATCAGCGGAGGCCTCAGGAATTTTGTCAGAGATGGAAGGGCGAAATGAACGGAGCAAAGGCGGGTTTACGGCGAAAGATATTAATAATATGGAGAGGGCATCAAGTGTCAGTAATATGGGAATTCATACGATTCCGAGATAAATTACAAATAAACCGGGAAGCAATAATGGAAAAAACTTTTTCATATCCATCCTTTTCCAGTTAAGTGGTGGGATGACGTAGGATGAATGGTGATTCGTCCGGACGCCTTCCCTTAGCGCTCTTCCGAAAGATCATTTCTTATTCTGTCCCTGTGGCTGTATCTCATTCTTTTGAATAGAAGGTCCTTGTATATTGAAGTTTTCCGCCCTAAGTAACTTTTTGGGAGATAAACTAGTACTTCCTTGTCTAATCAACAAGATTATTAAAATAGTACCTTTAGATTACATTTATTTGTAAGAAGGGGTATTTTCTTTCATAATTTTTCCTTATATTTTAGCGGAAATTTTGATTAAATACAAGTATCACATTTATAATGGATTAGCGAGATACCTGATATTATAGGAAAACTATTCTTATTGCCTTGAGATTGTGTTATCGTTATTCTTTTAGCGTATATCCCAGATTAATTTCCTGTGCATCCTATTATTTATCAGTATGTAATCATAACATGTAACTAAGTAGAGTAGTTAGCGTGCTACCGCTCCGACACTACAGTGCTGGGTTCCATTCCTGGTCAGTTGGATTTTTCCGGTACGGCAATGGTTGGAAATAATCATATATTAAAATGAGTATAATTGGAGTCTTTTTGTTTCCATATAAGAAATAGTAATTATTACTCTGTAATTAATTCGTGAATTGTTTGAATAGCAGACCTAGTTCTCATAAAAAATAAGGCAAACAGATGTACACTTTTTCACAGACTTTATTTAAAAAATGACTACCGGTTTCGGTGTAACTACGCCATCATCAGGTCACACAGAAACTAATACATCACACAGAAAGTAATTGTTATAGAAGTCAGGAGGAGGGTTGGGAAGGAGACTGGAGGGAAGGGAAAACGGAAGGGGTGGTGATGTCAACAATGGGAGAAGGGGGGGGGGGGTGGCAGCTTGAAGGATAGGGGAAAGAGGTGCTCATTTGTGAGGCAACAATCAGGTAATACAGTGTCTCATAATTTCTAACTGTTCTAAGGCGTTAAGGCGTTTAACTTTATATTCAAAGTGTAGGATGTCTGGGGAAAAACTGCTGGAATGCTTGTTTTCAAAAAGGTGTCTCTCAAAGTGGGAGGCAGGTGACTCATTCATGAAGGCTTTCAAATGTTCTTTAGTACAAATATTGAAATTTATAGAAGTACGACCGATGTAAATAGAATTTCATGTGTCACAAATGTGTTTTTGTAATACATTTTACGAAACTGTGTTTCGATTTTATTGAATGAGTGGTGGACATTTATGAAATCTTATTGAAATATTCATTCAAATTTCATTATGATGCAAAAAGGTTTTGCTTTTTATTATTTTTTGCCATAAATTTAAATATAAATTTTTGATTATTTCAGTCAGAACTTTAAAACGATTTCAAATCAATTTCATATCAATCATTTCCATAAATGACGGTTTCATATAAATCGTTTCCATAAATCGGTGAGCCGCTGGGGAAAATCTATCGGACCGCATATGGACCACAAACAGCACAATACAATTTCCTGTAAAATAGACCACCTAAAATGCTGCGTTTAAATGAATTTTATCGTATACTATTTTCCGTTTAACAGATTTATTCCTTTAACACTTTAACAGATATTTATCCCACGCGGAAATAAGTCGCGAAAATACTGTAAAATGGATATGAAAGGGATGAGTCACGCTAATAGTGTTGCGGGGCGAATACATTAATTTCGGAAGCTGGGAAAAGGATGTAAAACGAGGGCGGTTAAGTGCGGGGAGTGGAGCTGTACGTGCTTGAGGAACGAAAGCGGAAAAAATCGAAGGCCCATTTACTTTTTTATAGAAAGTCGTTAGAGGGGAAAGGTTTTCTTTTCCAAGGGAAGAATGGGTTATCTTCTCCTGCAGACCCTTTATTTTTTACTCCAACCCTTCGCTCTTCACTCCCTTAGTTATTAAGACTGTAACTCTTCCGATCTTCTCCTCTCGGGGAAACTTTTGTTTTCCGCCTGCTCAGGTAGTCGAGTGTATCTGCCGTTTCTGGGGAAACTTTGATTAATTGGTCAGAGCGACACTCTAAAGAGAACGTTCTTTTGACAAAAGGAATTAACGCGTCCTCTTTCCCGTTTCATAGCCTTTATTGTCCGGATCTTCCAAGTCGTCATCATTTTCTCCTAATAGAAGTGTGAAGATGTGCTCAGTGATGGTGGAGTTAAACCGAGAATGGCGTCTCTCTTTTCAAGACGGATTTTTTCCTTAAGATTCCTTTGCTTGAATAGATTTTATTTCTCGCTCGAATTGTTGTATTTAAGTATAAATACAAATATTACGTTGCCGATTATAAATTAATTGTCGAAGAGAGATCCGCGACACAAAAAGATAACTAAAGGAAAAATCGAGAATCTTTCACTGAGACGAGGAGTTGGTTTCGTCGTAGTCAAAATGAAAGGAAAATTTTAAATTTAATTTATTGTTAATATATACATTATTATGAATATTTTATCATAGAATATTTTCGTCTTGTATAGAATATTTTCGTCTTGTGAAAAGAAGACAGTTTTGCATTTACCTGTCATTGTCAGTACTACCGCTATTTAATACTATATTAACACTATTCAGTTAAGCGTTTGTTAGTTAAGTTTGAGCGCGAAATTTTAAGTATAACTATGAAAACAATACAGAGCATCTTCGGAAACGTAACGTTAGAAGTATATGTAAAATTTACAAACACACAATTCGACGTATGGAAAACGTTGGAACGTCCTTTTGGAACGCGAATACCATGTGTAGATTCTCGATAGATGAGGATAATTATATAAAAAAACTCTTTCCAGATATTGTACCACGTCGTTCTTCACTTTGATAATCACTTCCGAGAAAAGTGCCTTTATGTTCTGTGTAAATATCATTGCCGTTCTGAGCGTATTTCAAGCCATGGGAAATTCATACGCATAGCATAGTAAGTATTTCCCATGTTATAAGTCGCCGTTCCGACTATAAGATACTATCAATGCAATTTTTCGATACGTTTAAGAGTGTCTCATTTCATTAATGCATTCCTTCAGCTTAACTTGCGAAACATATCAATCGATTTTAAAAAATTATAAATTTCTAATGTAATTAAAAATTTAATCTTCTTAGATTGGATAAATTATAATATTGTGTCCATTTCATTAGGTCATATTTTAGTTTTTGAATTAATCGGTAGGAATGTTGTGATAGAATGTGTATTGGTTTATTTTCGTACTATCGCCTCCTCTACCGTGAGTTTTGGATTATTTTACCAAGTAAGATCTTACTTCAATAGTAAAACTTATTTCCTTTGAAATTTAGAATTTAAAATGTCCTTTACTTGTCGAATACAGCTGCTTTAATTGGAAAAGGTCAGAGCTCGGAAACCATAAAAGTAAGCCATTCTTACAATCTGATGGGACTGGAATATCATCTCTCAAAGTGGAATTGAAAGTCATTTTGGGGTTTCTAATTAATTTTTACTCGTAAATTCAATTACTAAGCAATAACTTTAGGATCTATGATATTTTACGTTTAAGTCAAGAAAACCGTCGAAAATAACCCTAATATATGATTAAATTTATATATTTTTATTTTTTTATTTAAGCAATTGAAGGTATTTCTCTCCACTGATCATTACTCATAATTTTCAATGCTTGAAATCGTGATTTTATGATAGCTTGTTACAGTATAATAATAATAATATATAACGTGGATATCGGTGTTACTTTTTGTTACTGGAATATTTCTCGTACTTAATTACGTAAAATAAAAAATCTCAATCCGATGATTGGTTGTGAGTATTTCTCCGTTTTCTCAATTTTTAATTTCGTCATTTTCCATAAAATCCACCCTTGTATGCCGTGCTTCCAATCCTTCCTTGTCACTTTTATCTTTTACATTTGATTGAAATCTTCTCCAGCTTTCAGCCATGTCTTTAAGGATGATTTTCGCATATTTATTGTACCTTCTGATTTGAGAGTGATCACCTGCCTTTGTGATTGCTTACAGAAATTTTCTTCTTTCTGGACCATTCATGCTTATGCGTGTTGTTGGATAAAGACATTTATTATTAACATAACTATTATAAACAAGAATATCTTCACTCCATCTCTTTCTATTCCAAAGAATTAGGTCCAAGTGAAAGGTGTTCAACTCATCATGAAGAGGTGTACGCCGTAAAACCCAAGGGAAAACGTGAAATATGGTGACTGACTGGGACTCGAACCTAGGTCTCCCACTTTTCGGGCTTGTATTCTAACCACGGAATATTCATGCTGCGTCTAATTCACTCAGAATATGTAATGATTTTGTGAGAAATGCAAATGGCGCTCCATATAGTGGCACAAACCACCGCCGGAGAACCTCGTCGAGGCATATGCCTGGAAAGTGGGAGACCTAGGTTCGAGCACTGGTCATGTCGACATTTTTTACCTACGATTTTGCATGGATATTCTGTATTATATTTCAGCATATTTCAGAGATTTCCAATTTTTTTCTACAAGTTTTCCAATAATTCAGCTTCGTAAAAAAATTAATGAAATCTTCCTTGTGAAATTTAACTATTTTATATTCGTTTACATGGCCAGGTTATTTACTGGTCAATAGACACGGGTTTTTTTCTTTATCCAGGCGTATATTTTTGTACCTTAAGTGCTTTCACATCAGTCATCGTGCTAAATATGCATTCTTGTTTTGTAGAATTCCTTATGCTGCAACATAGAATCTCCTCAACTGCAGTTCAATAGCATTGCTATCTACATTATGAAGAGTCACTTCTATTTTGGGACCAGGTTTTTACTCCTGATAATCCTTAGCCACGCCCTCCATCTCTTGTACTCGATTCGATGTTACCAAGGCAACGATGGCACACATCCCGAAGCAATTTCTCGCCGATAAGCCCTTTTTCCTACTCGCGCCACAAGAATCCTGATGGATTTGTGGAAATTGTCCTTGAACCGCATCCCCCCCTCCCTTTCCTCCTAGGGAATACTCCTCCAGTGACATTTCGACGCCCAAAATTCGGAGACCCATCCTTAAGTCCCAAAACTCTATCTGCTGTTCATCTCACACTTTTGGTCGAGATCATCCTGATAGATGAGACTAGAAGAGGAAAGGATTAGGGACGGGTGCACCGATGGAAATCTCTTCCGAGAAAATTCCGGCTTTCGATTTGAAAAGTGACGAAGATTGGAAAATGACTCGAGTTCCGGGGGAGATGACCGAAGAAGGTGTTGGATGTCGAAGTGAATGGAAGAATATTCGGGGAATTGTTTCAAATGAATAAAGATGCTTGTTCGAAAGAGATCAAAATAGATGCGATTTTATTGGCGCCTAAGTCTTATTATTATTAATGTCTTTATTAAGGCGAGATTGTCTAATTTATCTCTTCCTTACATTCCATGTCTCTTCTTCCATGAAACATGTCGTCAATGATATTAACGAAAACACAAATCATTTTTAATAGAACTAAAAGAATGGCATTTTGAACTGAACAATTCGAGAATTAAAATAGCTTGAAAGTTAAAATAATAATGTTCAATGGAAAAATTATCTTAAATTATGGACTTCGTACTAGGAGGATAATCTTCGCTATGATCGCATGTATCTCGTAGTACGAGGGCCGGTCACAAAGAAATGTCCTTTATAATTTTTTTAGTTCTATTGCCTTCCTAGGCTAGGGCATGTATGCCCTGTCGGTACTAGTCCTCGCTCTTGTTATGGGGCCTAGTTTTCATTCTCATCCGCCTCTGTCTCATTCATACTGCATACACAGCAACCAACTGTACTCCCATCGACTGCAGATGTTTCAAAGACTTTGCACAAACGTTTGTGAATATTCCATACCGTTTCTTATCCACGCATAGAAATTTAATGACAGCACAATTTCTGTAACGTTTTTAACGATCAGACTTCATTTTGAAAGCTTCCTACATCTACGCCATCTGCAGGAGAAGACTGAAGCTATGAACATACATGCTGGAAATGTAAAATTTGATCCTTTAATTTAAAATAATTATCATTGGTTTTGGCTAGAAAAAAATGTGGGATAGTACTTTTTGACCAACCCTCGTATTTTTATCAATACGGAAAATTTCTCCGTTTAATTAGTTTTTTTTCTTTATTTGGACTGTGATTCGAAATAGTCTCGATATTTTCTGGTAAAATATAAGGAAAAATAGTAATAAAATTTTTATAAAATATTTCTTCATTAATTTGAATTCTATAGTCTACGATATATTCTTGGAATGCCATCAATATCATTGCTCTTTATTTTGTTTCTTAGAAAGACGACTTGCTTCTCTGAGCCGCTTTCATTTATTATAAGCGACTTAACTGTCTACCTTTCTCAACGAACATTTAACGTTTCCCTCAAGCCATTCTTATCTGCTTCAATGATTTAAATCACCATAAGAAGAGACTAATTAAATATTCCCACAATAACATTCTGTAATTATCTCTGAAAGATTTTTGCTTAATTTTAGGGGAAAGTTAATATTTTAGGATCTGAAATTTTAAGAATTCATTCATTCCTTCTTTTGGGAATGGCTGCTTAACCAACTTCAGCTTAGCATTTCAAATTAAATGAGGATGCTTTACTATTTTATGCTGAGAAATTTTTATAATTTTGGCTCGTTGTTGAATAGATTATATAAGTTGAAATTAACTGGATTGCAAGAGTAGGAATTCTACCTGAGAGATATTCGTAGGTATCGAATACAATTCCTTGATTTTTTGTTTTTTTGACTTTACAATATAACATAAAATCAATATTATTGCTGTAAAGATGGAAGTAACTAAGTTCTACAGATGTTTTATTGGCGACGGTTTTATAGTATTTCGTTTCAAGTACTTCTTCATACCCTGTTTCATCTGTTGAATCCTCTCCTTTTGGCTACACTTCTAAGTGAAACTTCTATTAATTCTTAAGAGAGTTAAAAGTTGTAATTGTATTCTGTGTAATTTTTTACAAATGAAGTTACGTGATGTGCCCCTATTATTTATTAGAAAGTTTCCACTCATTGCTAATATTTTTTATGCGAAATAAACTACAAAATTACTAGTCGGAAATACTTCGTGATGTTATTTTTATGAAGTTACTTTCATCTGTATAAATACTCTCGCTACTCATTGATATATATCAGAATCAGAGGTCCGATTGCACTGCCTTGAGGTATGCCTGAGGTAACTTTGACTTTGTCCGAACCAACGCCTACTTGTTCCTTCTTGCAGATAAAATCCTTTACCCGCTCAATTACTTACTAATTAGTACCTGCTATTTCAATTTATTAATTAATTTAATACTATAGAGAGGACAAAGTGCCTCATTCCTCATCTTGCCTAGTTAGCCTAATTAATCAATTCTCTAGATTTTCCAAATTCTCATTAATATTCCTGCTCTCATATTTCAAGCTCATTCCTTTTCACATAATACCCTTCCATTCTGTTTTTGTCGACCACCCTTTCATATATTCTAAATATGAAATATTTAATGCGCGTATATTGTGCAAAAGTGTTTAATTCTGTGTAATTTCCCCGTTTTACACGTCATATTTTTGACAAGCTTATGCTTGATTGTGTTTTATTTTGCGATTTGCGAGGTATCTCACCTCCGCTGTTACTTCATTAAGATAACTTTATTTTTCGTTATGCACGCAATTGAAATTTATCCCATCCTCAAATATCGCCTGATTTCTCATTAAAATTCTGCACTTCGGTTTATCTCATCTTCAGCCTCCGTTTAGAGCTCTGCCTAACTAATTGAATACTTCATTCGGAAACAAATTGGCTCGCTCTTGCTACACCTGCGCCCTTACGGACGACGTGTTACAGATATCGTAGACGTTTAAAGCTGTCTTTCACTCGCCTTTTCTACGGCACTGGTTGCCCCTGCCGTTGGAAATGGCAGTAAGATCTCCCGTTCAGTAAAATCAGATTGATTCGCTCGTTATAGAAATTTTCAGGAAAGCTGTTTACATCTCTAGGAAGACGATGATATATATATAGGAACACGTGAGTTCGTATTCGGTCAATGATGAGTTTCCGTTAGACACCATTTTCAAATCTTTAGTCTATTGTATAGTGCAACTCATTATTCTTTCATTTATTAAAATACGTCATTGGAACGAATATTTTTTTGCAATTTTTCGATTCGAAGGCTAAAACTATATTATATCTTATTCTTGTGATTTCTTACACTTTTAGGTTAAATTCAATTTATTTGTCGATTCGATTGTCGCGTATTCTTCACTATAAGTATTCTTAATCTCTGACGCAGCCTTAATTGTTACCTCTGTTTTAGTGACCGGTATTAATTAATTATGCAATAGAAAAAGCATCGGGGCAACCGTTGTAGGAACTAATATTTTCTTGGTAGCAGTGTAAAATTCAATGAATTTACTTCGATATTTTAACGAAAACTCCATGCTTTTATCAACATTTTCTCTGTTTTGAATCTAAAACAGTATGCGATTATAAAAATAAGAATAACCTTTGAATTTCTTTCATATGGTATAATCTCCCGATTTCGTACGACAATTGTTTCTGAATGAATTTACAAATAAACGAAACATTCACCTATTGTATATAATATAGTATGTATTTTATGTTGAACTTACTTAGATCAGATCGATGAATATATGCAAGAGGTTGATTATTCTAAAATATGGCAAGTTTTCATTTCAATCAAATAAAGAAAAGTATGCATTCATGCCGTGCATAGTAGTGTATTTACTTAACTGTAGCTAAGAATGTATCAGTTTACATGAAATTAATTAAATATATGATTTAACTGATATATAATGAATATAATATGCATCTCGTTGCCGTAAAATGGTTATTTTATAGTGCAGTATAGTACAGAATTTCTAAAACATGGCTGCAAAAAATTTCTTCAGCACATCATGTAAAACAACCCCAGCTATCGAGCCACCTTTGTAAAACCACTACTGCTGTCACTATGGAAATATCGATTGAGATAGACTCGTTGGTAAAGCTTGATGAATGGATACGGAGGGCAATGGTGTTGTAAGAAAATACTCTTGTTTGAATTGGGAAAACCCATCCGAAGAGACAAAGGCCCCTCACATTCTTAATGAAAATGGTAAAATCTTGCTATTTTTCATGGGAAATGGAAAAGATGAGTATTTTAACGTACTACATTCGTCGATGCGGAAAACTAGTTACTTGTCCTGAAAATTACATTCCAGTAGTCCGTTTCAAATCAATTTTATAGAATAAAAAAAATCGAACTGGAAATCCCTGTCAATGCTATGAAAACCGCGCTTGCGGAAACTGCCAATCCTCGTAAGCTAGACATTCATAACGCTGACGAAGTAACTCGGATATTTCAACGTGGAAAGACTTCAAAAACTACGGAATTACAACGTAATAAGTCGCCGTCATAAAACTTGGGCGTCAGCACGAAAATTGGCCGCTAAGCGCGAGCGATTTGTCATGGCCGGCGCGTCGGCTCGTTAGTCGAATGGCGCAAACCACGCCGAGCGAGTGATCTTCAAAATGGGGCGCACGAATCCGCCATTTTAGATCGCTTCGAAATGTGCAGCCGCTCGCGTATTTTTTATTTCAAAGATGGAATAATCTCCCTCTCTTATTTGATCTTCAGATCACGAAATCTTTCTTTGATATCCTGGGTGTGATCGGTTGAGTATTCGACTGGAATGGCAATAGAGAGGGGATATTAAACAAGTTTAAAGGCATTACCAGCGCTAGTTTTGCGATCGATTCGGCAGATTTTGTATCGAAGATTGTTCTTGTTATTTATCATTGCTTTTCTATATCTTCCGCAGTTTTAATGAAATATCAGGCGGATGTTTTTCTCTGAAAATACACTTCATGTGGATAAATTTCGTTATACATAACTTTGGCTAGCACAATATTACTTCACGGGTTGTGTCGTCAAGCTTCGTTGTTGCAATGCACTAATCTTTGACGTAATTCAACTTTACAATCAGCCATCTAAAATATCTACGTATGTGTAAGCATGTATGTATGCATATGTATGTAAGAGTTTCCTTCAGTATACCCTCTTTCTCCACCTGAACTATTTGCAATTAAGTTTATTCTATTCGTGGAATTACTCACTTTCTTAAATACTTTCATTTCTTTGAAAATATGGCTTACTATCTTACATTGAAATTGATTAAATTCGTCATCTTTCATTATTATTATTAGATTTACACTGCTGATAAGTAAAGAACCAGGTGGCAGTGTTTGGTGTCATACAATGAATACTATACAAACATTAATACGATGAATAGAATGCATCATTGACATCATAAAACCAAGACAAAAATATATTAAAAATTAATCGATATAAATAAATGGTACGAAGGAAAAACGATTTGCAATACTGAAAACTTCTTGTAATCCACATCATTTACACGTTCTAATACTACACTATCATATTTCAAACAACTATACATTTACAAGAACACACAATATTTATGACAAGTTCTGCCACTGTGTGTGTATCTTCACAGTTAGTCAAATATTTTCAGTGTTTTCCTAAATTTTCTATCATTTACAGGGAAGGGATTGAATGGTAAAGCATTCCAGTACAATATGGATCTATTTACGACTACTCTAGTATACTTCGCTACAAGCTGCATTGCAGTATCTCTCTCTCTCTCTCTCTCTCTCTCTCTCTCAAATATCTGCTCCATCAATAACATCGTTTTATGTGCGATGATAAATGATATTTTCCAAAGATAGGATTTGAAGGGATATCAACAAACCTTCTACGTAAAAGGTAATTTTTAGTGATACATCTCTGAACAAATTTGGTATTTCTTCTGTATTTCAATCCGGTAAACACATTCTGTTAATGTTTTGTCGAGTCAGAATTAAAAACCCAGGTAATCTAAAGGAAAACAAGCGGCATGCTTTGAAAATCTTTGCTATGTCCTGTTAATAATGCTGTAATTAGACATCCTTAAATGGGGCTAAGGCTTGAATTAACCAATTCGAAGGCTCCGCCCGTTCTGATGATCTCACTCCGCATAGCATAAGAGAATGGTGTCGCAACTCCATGAATTGGAAATTACCTAAGTTTCTCAACTTCTTTAGAGACGCAGGTACTCCTATTGCAGGGCAGAGAGAACTTGCAAAGCCTTTTTATGTGTATAATAAATAAATAGTTTACCGTTATCAGTATCATTATAACATTCAGAATAAATATATTTACGCATACAGTACGTTTTCCAACCTTCATTTAATTTTCTCTAATTCTGAATAATAAATATAGCACAAAATTCACAAAAATATTTGTTTCTAAACATGTTTACTACGTAAGATTTAGAAGAGGTACTTAAAAAGCATTTTGCTCTAACTAGGCCGAATAGTTCACATTCATTTCCGCATTATTTAAAAAAGCTTAAATTTAGCTTTAATCCAGTGGGTGAACGAGTGTAAATGCAGTTTTCGAAATTGATAGAGTCCGAAATACGTTTCAAAGCAATCACTAGGTTATTTTGCAAAAGTATACGAATTCAGAGATCACACTGCATGGACTAATTCTTCACTCGGTTCCATTTTTAATTACCCTTTGCCCTGATTCATATCACAGATGAAAGCGCAAGAGGTGGAGGAGGCGTTCCGATGAAATTCGTATTTATTCTCGTTGCATCGCAATATTCGATACTCTCATCAAATGACTGAGTTTAATTTAGCAACGTTTCGCAATTTAACGTACTGGAAACTGTTCCGTGAATTTTTTGAAGAGAAGGCTCCCTTTTCTCTAATTTTAGTTTGCTTGGAAGTCTATAGATTAAGATACTATATAGTTCATGGGTATTTACTACCACATTATTTATATCTTATATAAATTTAGAAAATAAATTTAAAAAAGAAATGCAGCAAATGTAGGGAAAGCGTACGATTATTGAAATTATCAAAGTCAAAGGAACAGAAATGATTTTAGAGTGAAAAAAACGATGAAAGGGTTTGGTATTAGTCAAGCCGCCTTTCGGCGTGTGGCAGGGGTTGCATTCACCATGACTCTTCTTCCTTATTCCATTACTTTGGCGTCTCGTTTCCGGGAAAAAATAATTCCTAAAACGACTATTTCAATTTCTCTGATGTTTCTAGCAGTATAAGAATGGCCTATGTAACATAATAGGACGCATAATATCGGCTACATCTTCTTTGATTGTTTAAACCATCTATCTTCTAGAGTTTCCCATCCTGCGTCCTGAAGCATCTGAGTAACCTTCACTGATTTTTCCTAACATCTTTTTACATAATGCATCACCTTTCGTTGTACCCTTTCTAATTCTCGAATACAAGAGTTAATACTCTTTACTAATGATGAGGCTTAACTAGCGCACAGTAACATCTCTCGCGGAACTATTCTCAACTCCTTCCGACTATTCTCTTGAGGAATCCAAGATTCTTAAATTCCTGTACATATATATTATGGTTTGGTAATATTTTACTTGCCAAATTTTAGTCTAATGAGATTTCCATTTTAATTAAGCTTTCGAAGATAAAAACGGACAACCATGTCCTAATACGAACCCGAGACCTCGAAGTTGCTGAGTACCACTCTAACCCCTTCGTCACCGATGTCAGAAATAATTTGTTTGAACAATTAATGCAGTAATCTCTCCATGTGACCTTTTCTGTTGGTTTTATAATAAGAATTTGTTCTGTGTCGGCTTAAAAGCTTAATATTCTGATATATGTTTCGATGTCTCAACAGCTAGGACATAAAAATTCGACCGAATAATGCAAAGTAAAGATGACAGTTTTCATGCCTAGCTTAATTCAAACATATTTTTGATAGACAGTATCTTCATTACAAGCAAGATTAAGGTATATTTGTCTTTGAATTATAGGTTTCAAAACACTCTCTAAGTCATATGTCGGCAGATGAAACTCACGTTTGGTGACAAAAGGGTAGATCCGGATTATCGATTTCCTGGAAGTAATTCCTAGAAATCCGGATTCTGAGCCTCCCGTTTGTCTCCAAACGCTAGTTCTGTGTGCCGGTTTATGCAGTGTTTTTAAAACTCCTAATCTTGATGCGCTGTATTTATTCATGTTTGTCTGCGCTAAAAATACCCGTAAGTGTTGCATATTGTAAAATAAGGATGTGCGATAAACTGCTGGGATGTGGAAATTCGGATCAGGAAATATAATATTTCGATCGGTCTCTTACCACTTTTCCAGTTCTTCGGCCAAAGTATAGAAGCGTAAAACCGCAGTCGTAATCGCACTTCCTATTCTTAAGTTCACTATTTTGCCCAGTAACTAGACTTTCTCTCCCAACACCCTCCATCTCTCTTCCGGATGCGAAATGCTATTTTTTCCCTCTACTTTCCGTATCGCCTTGAGTTCTTCGACTGGAACATGTCTCTCGTTCCTGGAATTGCCGCTCCGACCTCTCAAGCGTTTTTTTCACTCAGAAGCGTTTCTCAGACTACCAATCCTTGGGTCCCACATACTTCAGCCTTTATCTTCTCGCTATCAAGGAGATAAGTTCCATTTTCCCTTTCTTTATCCGTTTTCTTCCGGTGCAGGAACACCCTCATTCCTCTTCTGATATATTTTCTTCTCCTTTATTCTTCTTCTTCACCCGGACTGATTCGAAAGAAAGCCAAGAATTCCGTCCATCAGTGCCTCATGAGTTCCTTTTCCCATGTTCTCTTCGGCACTTCCATTAAATGGCCATCTACTTATCCCCATCCTAGCTTTATTCATCGTTATCGGTATAGAGACTCGGTAGGAAGAGTGTCGGGTCACCCGATAACGAATTTGGAAAATTCTCATTTTTAACCTACATCCACTGTCCTTTCAAATTATGAAACCGTAATCTCCCTTGGTACACCGAAAATTTTCGTCAAACGCTTACTTCGGCTATTCCAAGCTTCCTTAAAGAAGTCTGTGAAATCCGGAATAGAGAAAAAATAGTTCCTTCTACGACCGTAGCCAAAGAATGCGCTGTTAATACGAGTAACTGAGCAAAGCAATGGTGAACTTAGAATTTGCTCTCCCCTCAATCTTATGCATCACGCAATACACCCGTAGATTTCTTATTGTGGGAACTGTATTTTCGTGTCGTTCTCTTGTTACATTAATTACTGTTGTAAATTTACTTTGAATTTTACATTTTCACATTCGGAGCTTCGACGTAGTTTAAAAATGATTCATTATCATCAAATAAATTGAGGGCCCTGGCCAAGCAAATCCTCAAATTTTGCTTTAACTGTTGAAATTATGAAATGATTGTTGCCCTAGAAGAGTTATCCATTAGAATTGTTTTCGGGTGCTAATTTAAGTATTCCCTTTCGCGAGCCAAAGTTTCAAGGAGAGAATGAATAAAACTTCAAATTCATAGTTTTGGTTTGGTTGTTGCAAATGTTTGAAAGATTAAAACAATTAATACATAAGTTTATTCAAGATTATTATTTAAGCTGGTACGCATGTGCAGTAAGACAACAATAGGATCAACAAATATCATCACAACCGCCAATAAAGCCTTTAATCAAAAATAAACTTTGTAAAGTTTTTGTTTCTTTTCCATTCAGGAGGCCTTTTCAGATATACCTATTCATTAATTAATTATTATCAGATTGAAAAAGTAATTTTCAAAGTTATTTTCCTAACGTTTTAGATACATAAGCCTTTAACAAATCAATAAAAGTTTTAATTTGAGGAAAATATAGGCTTATGATGTCGGTGCAATTTCTTTATATCGTATCTTCGAAGTGGAAATGAAACACCAACGAAGTGCTTTTTTATTACATTTTTCCAAATATTCAAAGACAAATTCTCTCATATATCTCCATTTTCACTCTAAGTGCTTATCTCTGTATCTAAATTGTTATGCATTATTTTCTCTATCTTATATTTTCTGCTTCCATGACAATTATTAATCACAGACCGAATAAGAAGAGAAATATCGCTTTTTGGAATTAAAGTGAGACTCGCATAATTTTGGCCTATTTATTTTATTTATAAGGGCTAAAAGCCGTCATTGATCGATATATTTTCATTAACTGGCAATGAAGATTCAGGTGTCTCGTTCTTATTTAGTTACAGGGATACGTAATTGGAGTCTAAAATCACATCGAGAATAATCATTACAGGATATTTTTCAAAAGGTATTACAATGATTACAGACCAAATCAGTAAAAGAATTTGAATAAAGTAGCTCCCGTGACTTAAAATACAATTCTAGCATAAAAATGTATCAATCTAACGTCATCATGCCGTTTCTGAAACAACTAAATTTTTATTGTGATTAGTATAATGAGGCTGACGTGATAAATTAAGCAACTATGTTCATATTTTTTTCAGTGTTTGGGCAGCAATGTAAGAAGAAAAGGACGGTAATGGTTGCGATCATATACTTAAGCCTTAGCGAGAAAATTAAAAGTCAATGATGACACCCTAAATTGAGTATGACCGAAAGCAAGCCGTGATTGTGGATTCTATTTAGAAACATTCATTATCAATATTTCTATTACTAAAACATTATTATCGTTTAGAGAGAGCGAAAATTTGTTTCGACCCCATTTACGGATGAGAAAGAAGAATTATTTGATAAAATTTACATCGAAACAATTCCACTATAATGTCAAACCGATCAATTCACTTAATCCACAAGTTTTTCCTTGATTTCATTTCGCGGGTTTACTTTTAGTTTTAATTATTCCTTGACCTATTCCATATTCCGCTGCGTGGAGGAGTAAGTAAATTGAAGAGCGCATAGGATACCGAAGTTTCCCAATGGAGCAAAGACCCGTATGAGTGACGATGCCAAAGGATGACTTGTCTTTTGGAATTGGGGAAAATATGGCGGAAAGAATTGAACTTTGTTGGTCATTTCGGGATGTCGGAAACGATGGAGGGCGGCGTCGTGGCGGAAGAAAAAGGATATAAACTCGGTAAAAAAGCGTCAGTTTTTTGTGGCCAAACTGCTACTTTCTTCAAGAGGAATTCGAGTAGATGATGGCTAATACGAAAATTGCTGGTTAATGCTGAATATGATCCTAACCTATTCCTATTATATATTTGCTTATCATGTGAAATACTCATACTTTAGTTATAGAGGTTTTATTCGTATTAAGTTCTATTTGTATGACATAATTTAAACAACTCGCAATATCGATCCATAGTTTTGATTAAAAATCTCTATGAGGTGAAAAATAGGTAAATTTTTAAGAATAACAATAGCTATCATTAACTTCTCCTTGTTTACGTTATCCTATTAATGCGTACTTACCTCGAGCATATATTCCAAGAAAATATCTGAGATACCGTGCTTCCGTGTTGTTAAAAGCATGACAAAGTAAATTTAGGATCCCAAACATATATAAATAAGTTTCGTTAAATATGCGGGATATTGCGTATGGAGACACTAAAATAGTTGATGTAGAACGATTTATTTCTGGTATTTTTCGGGTGTACGCGGATTACATAAACGAGCTTTTTTTAATTACGATAGACACAGCAGTAGTGTTCTTATCGACGGAATAATTAACGCACGTATAAATACAAACGATTAATGCAACAATGTATATTCTACCGACTTCATATTAGTGCATTGAGTTCTTCAATTCATAATCAGAATGTTGCCTTACACCCGTGGCTGTGTCGCCATGAAAGGAATAAATTCTTTCAGCCTTATTTTTTAAAAGTAATAGAAACATATCAGAAAATGGTTCGACGTTTTTGTGAATGTGGATGAATTTTCTCGATCCGTCAAAATAGGCTTCTCCGTGAAGGGGCTGTTATTATTAAATATATCAACAGAAAAGGGTTATACTTATAGGTAAAAGATTAAAAATGAAGATATTTGGTACGATTTATAATCTGCTTTAGTATCACTTAACCAAATATTTATTTGACGGAGTTTAAGCATATTGCATAATGAAATAATATTAACACAATATAAATGGTAACATTTATTAGTAGTACCAGAAAACGCTTAAGATAAATATGTTACTAATTTAAAAAGTAGCGTCTTACCTTTGATGTTGAACATAAACAAAAGTTATTAAGAAGAAAACTCCATTATCTCCCGAAAGTACTTGATTCTTATTGAAAATACACGGATTCATATCGCCTTATTTTTCTATTTAAACATTTATCAAAATTCAATAACTTTTCCTTGAAAATCATTTTTATAATACCCAATAATTTTTTGTTCTCACTTACTGAGAGTTAAGCCTCTCAAATGTCTTCCATACAAATAGAAAAGCAAAACAACATTAGACATCATTCAGAGCTCCGCATTGAATCAAGACACTAAATCTTCCTTGCAAATAAAAAACAGAGTTATTTCAGTTTGCATGCCTATCGGGTGTATCGTCCATTTAGCGGCCCATTAAAATATTTTCTCCACCGCCGTAAATATCGCATTATTTTATAAATTGCGACTTTGGATGACAGCCACTATACTTTCCAGATCCCTACTACTCTCTTCCTTGGTTATAAATCAAAATTGCGCATCAGAAAATAAATCTCCTCCGCTCTAATCATTTCCTCCTCTTCAATACCGTTGCTCTTCTCCGAGTAAAAATCCCAATACACTGGTAGACGAAGGCCACAAAGCCTCGCGTGGGTATGAAAAATACATCGAAACGAGGCGGAATAATTCACCAAAGCTGTAGGAGCCCTGATATGAGAAACTCTAATGTACGAGGCTCCGGGGATTTTTCATATTCAAGGCGCAAGAGATGAATGTATAGAGAGTTGCGTGGCGTCGTGCGGTAGCGATGAAATATTCCTAGTGAAGAAGTACTGGATGTATACTGGCATGGAGGAGGTACGTAATTACATTAGGGTAAGAAAGATGGAGGGAATTCAAGCGAATCCTCTATCGCATAATGATCGCAACACAGTTTATAGAGTATTACATCATTTTTTGCTACCAAGTGTCTGTTTCATGAACAGAAAGATAAACTAATGGCACTCCAAGGCTCTTCAGTTTGCTGAATGACTGTTCTCACAAAGACTTGTCGGCATTCCGTATCATTACGAGGGAATTTACGATGGTTCTCGTGATATCTGCTAAGTTATTGCATGGCGATTTATCGCTCTATTATTTACCACGCGCCAGTGTATCACTGTTTATCTTAGGGAAATTCGATGAAAGAAAACATGCTTGGTCAGAGTTATTAAATATGAAGTGCAGTTACGAAGTAGCAATTATTATATTTCTCGGTTACTTATTTTGTAAGTTAAACAATTAAATTTTTAAGGATCTTAATTTACCATTATTAATAGCTATGAAGACACACAATTGGAATGAGAAACTAAAAAAGACAATTTCTGTTTTAATTTCTAGTTTTCGTGAAAAGCTGTTTTCCCCTTCGTATTCCATTATCAGATTGAAATATAGAGCAATGAACTCTTTTATATTCAAAGTGCAGAAACGATGTTTTTATGATAAAATAAAAGCTCTTTTATCGAAAGCTTTTCGAAATGGTCACTGAAATTGAAGCAAAATATCTTATGAAGATGTAAAGTTTTGTAATATGCTTTTTTTTTTGCCTGCAGCTATGTTATTTTCATCCCAAAAAATAAATGAAATGAGGTATAAAATGAAAGGTTACTTTTGTTTTTCATATCTCTTGAATTTTTATGTTCAACTCCTTTGCATTTAATTTACCTTCATCTCGGAAGTCATGCATTTTCATCGATAACTGCTTACTATTTGTTCTCAGTGTGGTTAATATGTAATCGTGAATCGGAACTGAACGATTTTACGCTGATGTCGTTTTCATAAATAAATAGCAAGCCTATTGATAATGAATTAGCATTCCTGTGGTTGCACAACGACTGACGTCTATATTCTATAAACTGGTGATATGATGTTTATTCGCTTCTTATCAGCTTTACGTTGCTGATCCGTTGTTAGTTTCGAAAAATAAAATGTATATCTCCTTTACCTAACAGCGGTTTTACTTATTACTTATTTACTTTACCAATTCATACATTTCTATATGTATACCCTGTATATTTATATGTATATACGCCCTACCAGTGCCGTAAAGTAAGAGGGGTGTTTTGGGTATTAACTGATGAAAAGCAGGACTTAAAAATCGTGGGTATGAAAGGTAAATTGTAATTGTTAAAATGTAAACCGGTACACCGACCACCAAGATTATTATTCTCGGTGACACCGAGAATATATGAGAATGTAAAGCTGATTCAATCTTTACTACATTTAGGGTAGAAGTTAGCCCCAGGAATGCATGCAATTTTGAGCTTACTCCATGACTTAGAACCTCCCAGAGAAAAATACTGTCTACGTCCCCGGTATGTAAATACAATCTCCTATAACTATCGAAAAGTAGCATTTCTAAAACATTCTACAGCTCCCTGTATTTTGAATGTCTCGTCCCTTTGTTCCGTCTCTGTTCCCTCTTCTTCTTTTTATCCAATGAACATGGGATGCTTAGAATACATACCACGCATACGACGTACAACAAAGTTTATTTTATTGAAAGCAGAATATTTTGGTAAAATTTTATATAAAATGCATGTAAGTTAGAGAGAATAATAGAAAAATTATAAAAATTAAGAACTGAAGGAAAGAAGAGGATGCATGCGAGATATATTGAAATAAGAACGGAATGAAAAATGGATCGAGTAAGAACACTGCGGCGAAAATATCGAAGTTATTGCCCAGCGATGCCCTGAAGATATTATATGTCGAGGGATATACATTCCCTTCCGCTTGTTTTCTCGAGAATCCATCTTTTATGCCTTTCTCTACATGGAATCAAAAGACGCTGGAGAGCGATGGAAGGATCCAGAGTGTAAAAAAGAGAGATGAAAGTGTGGCAAATGTGCAGCTTCCTCCATAGATCCTCTCATGTCTACGAGATGCTGTTAGTTAAGATGGCACCGACTTCAGAGATTTTTTAACTTGATTGAATGAGATTTTCTCCTTTCATTTGCAACAGTCTGTGACTCTGTTCTGCGGATTATTTCTGTTTGCCTTCCTGTTGTTTTAGCGAAGGGTTCCATTGGGTTGAAAATAAGATTTTTTAGAGATAATACAATTCCATCCATAATTTGCAAGTATATTTTTATAATTAGCTTATGCATGTGACATTTTTATTCGTAATCGGAATAATTGTCCTCAAATTCCAATGAAAAGGTTAGTTCAGTACTTTACCGGCTGTTCTGGTGGAGTGGTTAGCGTGCTATTGCTCCAACTTCGAGGTTCCTGGTTCGAATCCCGTCTAGTCGGATATTTCCGGTAAGGGAACGGTTGTGTGTGATCGCCCGCTAGTGTAATTATTGGGAATAAAAAAATAAAAAGAAAGCCATTGCTATTGTCCGACTCATCACCAAAAAATAGTGTTTCGCCAAAGAGAATTGGTTTTGTAAGGTTTTGGTGTATAAGCAGCGGTTATACTAAACGAGTTAACGTAAGAAAGAATCTCATTATAATTTCAGTAATTTTTAATATAGTCGTATGGTATTGATGCCCTGTATAATATTCTACCTCGTTCTTTTGTTTTATAAATAATTGATTTGACCTTAGTTTTGTTCCTTTAATGTTAAAAAATCCTCAATCACACCAAACTTAACCATATCTAAGAAAATATTCTAAAGTTGAAGTTCATCGAAAAAACTGAAAGTAAAGTCTAGAAAGGATAGTTGATTGCAGCAGCATTTATAGTAAGAATCCGACAACATTGCAGACTCGAGTACGCATATCGAAGTAAATATCGGTGATGTATCGCCGTCTAGTGGAATGATTAAACGTCCCCATCCTTTACTAAGAGAGACCTCTTTTTTGTGTATCCATATTCTATTTCTGTCGAGAGTTCTAGAGCGGCGTACAGTGGGGTTTCGTTTTCGTTGTTTTTGAATGTATTTCCTTGACCCGCATTCGCCGCATATCGTCTCTCCGTCGATGCGAATTCCGTATGTGATGCGTTTGAGCTTTGATGAAATCCATCCACGCTCCACATCTTCCCGGTAAGTTACGTGTTTCATCTTTAACATAGCGTGTTTTCGCTCGCAGTATTATCCGGAAATACATATTTCTGTTTCGCGAATAATCTGTCGTTGGATTTTATATTGCCATTGCGGTGGTCGTATACTTTTTTGTTCGATGGAATTATGGTAGAGTCGATCAATAAATATTGATGATTCGGAGACTTACAAAAAATAATGAGCAGTAAATTTGAGATTTATTTTGTAGAATCGCTTCCTTGAATATTAAAGAAGGACAACATCATCTTTTCGCGAGTTTGTGTGTGTAATTGATCCATGCAATAATGCATTGAGATATCAAACTCTGTGTCTATTCCATAAGTACATACTATCCTTTGACCCAAATGATAATATTTTGTCATATTATTTGTATTTATTATCTGTTAAATCGCATACTACATTTCCATGGTATCAGCTTCAATAGATATTATTTGCACGGAGGAAGCGTGGAAACTTCCATTTTAGCAAAACTTCTTTTAAAACAAGGACGTTCTCACGCCTCCCCTATAAATTAGTAACGATTATTGAAATAATAGCGATTTTTAGATGTGAATACAACTAATCCTAAATCCATCAAATTTAATTCGAATTATTCGGTACGAAACTGGAACATTTAACCTTTTTATCATTCTTTAATAATTCGGAAAAATAATAAAAGCATTTTCCTAATCAATCTCCTATTTTATTTCGAAGATCATTAAATTTTAATCCTTGCGTTTCCTTAGTTTAATCATAACCCAGGAAGAAATACTTACATGAATGAATCAAATTATTTGCGAATGTCTTAGAGTGTTCCGGTATCGTAAACGATGTGGGGGTGGGAAATATTTTTAACCCAATCTTTATATTCTATACTAAATTAAGTGTTTAATGTGTCAATGATTATTGTTTACTTTTTTGGTATTCTCGAATTCATTTGTATGTTCAAATTTCCAAAACTTAACAAACTCTTCGGCGAGGGTTGCATTTGAGGATCCGTTGTCAAAATCGCCGTTAAATAAGTTCAGTTTTTATTGATTTTCGCGAGGGAGGGAATAAACAGCTGGAAAACGCCGAGATCATTTGGAATCCACCATTAGAAAAACATTCCTCCAGTATTAGCATCCGGAGCTTATGAAGTTCGGCTCTCGGAAAAACATCGGGAATTGAATATATTTAACCGTTGAATGCGTTTCTTCGCTTCTTTTTTTGCCGTCTGCTCATCCGAAGCTCGCTACGGAAGTAACGCCTTTTTTCTCCGCACATTTATCCGATGCTGTTAGGATCTGCATTGCGGCGCATTCCTTCCATTAATTGATCCTTTGCCGTCTGCGGTCGTACACTTCCTCAATGGAAGTTTCTTATCGAAGATAATTCGGTGGCGTTATTCAAATGTATTCATGTGCATCCGGAGCGTTTTCCTTTGAACGTGCGCTTCTAAGCCTTTGTGCACGTTTGGTCAGCGATGTTTCCCACTGCGCTCACTCACTCCGCCTCATTGCGATTCGTGCTTCTGTGAATTGAATGTAAAAAGCGTGATTCGGAAGTTCGATGCAAAAAATCATTCTTTCGGATTCTAAAAGTTCCAGTTCCGATGCTTTTTCGTAGCCGCTGCTTTCAATAGTAAACAAACGATATTTGTCCCCACATTTTCATGTATTTTTGTATGTATCATTGTCCACATTTTCATGTATTTTCGTAAAATATTTGTCTGCATTGCTAAAATGGAAGTGGTATCTGTACCAGTGATTCCCAAAAACGTTCATCCAACGTTATCTTTGGATTCTTGAATATTTCTCCGAATATCCATTTCTAAATTCATATCCAGTTAGTTGCATACATCTGAGAATAGAGAATAGATTAAAGAAACAGTACATCAATAAATGGAGAAATAGATCTGAGAATATTTTTCGCTGTGGCTTTATCAACTTCAGGTGAGCAGTTTGCGTTCATTCAAACGAAATAAAACCATTCACAGCCATCAACGAACCGAGTGAGACTTTTCGTCTTTCGTATCCCATCTTAAGGTTACGACACTGCTAGAAGTTTAGATCTCAAAGGCATAAGAAACGTATTTCCCGTCAACTCATATTCTATAATTCTTTAAAGACTGCATTGTGTCAAATTCCGTGGCGCTTGCAACTCACATTTCAAAGGCGATTAAAACCTCCTCAAGGAGTCTTACATGCACTTCTGTGCACAGACTTTGAAGTTCACGCTTTAAATATTTAAGGGTTTTAAATAATTTGTTAAAGCTCTTCGCTTCTCTGCTGTGAAACCATTTTACATAATGAATTTGATATTATTGAGAAGTACGATTTGGACTCTTTGCCAATACTAATACCTTAAATCTTATGCTTTGGAAAATTTAGTCCATGAAATGTCTATTTTATGTTCATTCAGGCTGAAATATAGCGAATTAATATTAACGCATTTACTTTTAACTCAAGTGAACAAAATCATCGGACGAATTTTTATGCTGTATCTAATGTAAGCATATGTTTACCAAAGTCTTGCATACCATCATCAAAAGTCACTCTCAACAATAAAGTATTCCACATTATATCGCAAAGAATATTTTTCCATTATTTTACCTTTAAATGACTGATTTTACTAGCGTTTCCATCTAAAAGTGTGTTAGCTCATAATTCAAGTTAAAAAGTGTTGAGACTGCAACAACTATTACGTATAGATCGTAGCTAACCTTAAACACACAATTTACGAAGAAATCGTATTTGGTGTTACTTGGAGGAACTTCTCCATGACTACACGGTAGAGAAGTGTCAATTTTATTTTTAAGTCAAGGAATCACAACTCACAGGAATTCATCAAGTGTTTCTCTTTACAGCGTAATTACATACATAACTTCAATTGTAATTTCTCTCACCAAAGTCGATTCTTACATAACAGCAAAATTCCCGAGACCCCATCTACCAATTTAGATCGAGTGGTAATTTATTTTATGACATCAACCCTCTCGCTCGGTTGTTCATACTGACCCACATATATAAAGATATATGTATTCGACCTTTTTCAGAAGCTTATCGCCATCTCATCTATCGAATTCACTCTTTTCGACTCCATTTTCTTTCTGATCTCGTACTCCGCATATTGCAACGTTGGCTGGCGTCCAACTTGTTTGTGATTCATTGACGGAATTCTGAGTTAGGCGCGGAGGCGGAATGGGTTTGGAAAGAAAGGTGAAGAAGACTGCCTTATTTTTACTTACCTGGCACGGAGGATAGTCTGTTTTCTTATCGAAGAGCCAGGCTTCCTACTTGTTGAAAAAGGAAGGAAAATCCTGTTTGATTTGTTTTTGCCAGAAAGGTATCAAGGAGGAAAATTGAAATCTCCCAGGAGAGGGTGTTCCGTGAAGTACGAGGGATTATAAACGAAGGATTAATTCGTATACATGAGGTATGGATCGGATAAAGTTTCCTATAAGACCTAATTTACTATCACCTACTTCTCAATTAAATGAGAACATTAAGTACTTTAGAAATATGACGCAACAGTACTTTAACGAGCAGGGAAAAAGTTTCTTTCGTATTTCCTATTAGAAGAGCGTGCTGTTCCCTCAAAGTGTAGATTATAAGACTTTTATTTATACATAAGTTGAATAATTTAGCCTATAAATGGATACGTTTGCAATTCTAAATCTGGTTATCTTCTCCAGAATACTTTCCACCATTTCCTTTAACTTTAAAGGCAACTATATTCATAACTCGGAGTTCCACTCTTATCTACGTTGTCTTCGAAAAATTAGGGAATCGCTCCCTAGGTGTTAGGATGGTACTTGAATTGGTAATTTTAGTTCCGGATTTTTATTTTTTATCTTTTGAGGGGTGAATATTGCATCGTATTGTATCCTTGTATTAGTACGACGTTTTATCCTTAATTACGATGGCAATGTTTAGGGATTTTATGTGTTTTTAAATTGAAGGTGCCGTAAAATCTTTCATTTACTTCGATTCAAAACTAGTAGAAGTTGAAGTATAAAGATTTGTCTCCAAAAGCTGCAACACGCAAATGTGCCGTTGTTTTATGATTTAAATATATCTTCGCGGTAAATTTAGATGATCATCTAATACCACGAAAAGAATTACCTTGATGTAACAGTTATTCACATGCGTTGAGAATTAAGCAATAAAGTTACCAATTCCACGGGCATTTAATTAAAAATGCGACTATATCATAGTTTTATTTTGTAAGCAAAGAAAAACAAAGGATGGATATATTAATCAAATACTTTTGCACGATTAGGAGCTTAAATATTTACACAGAAATAATCATATTCTTTAAGCCTAACAGTTTTACTGAAAAAACCTCCTTTTGAACGACATTGAACAGTTCCAGTTTAAATTGCTTTCATTTGGTAGCGCACTACAGTTTTTTTATGTAAAAATACCACTGTTTTGAATCTTTCTCTGAAAATGTAGGGTGTCATATGTGGAATAACCGTTTTCAGGAAGAATGACAACGAAAGTTGATGAAAATGACAGTTAATCTCAAGAAACAAACGAAAGCTTTCACAGAAATTAGCCTCTCCCTATTTGGCACTGTGAACGTACGTTGAAAAAATTCCGAGCATAATTCAAATTCAATCTCTTTTTCTACGGTATGCCTTACCACCTCTAATTAGTTCTACATCGGAGTGGCATTCCAATTTACATTAGCTCAGTTATTTCATCGTTTTCTTTTCAAGTCAATCTTCCCTGGACCAGCTCCGTTCTTCTTTTCCTTGTTTCCCCGAATTCATTTCCACAATTTGATAAATAATACAAATTCGTCCTCTCTCATCTCTTTTTGGCGTTATTTCCCAGAGGTGGCGTCAACAAGCAATTCATTTCTTTTCTCATACGCGCCTCCGTCATTCGCTTGTTTTTCGTCCGCTGTCCACCTGTGCCTTCCCAAGCTTCGTTAAATTCTCCAGGGACCCGCAGTAAAGTATTTTTTATTTGTGATTAAAACAGAAATTAATTGATGGAATGTAGAAAGTGGTCAGATTGTTTGGCTGGGAATTTCATGCAACGTTCCTAAGTTAATAATCTGCTATANAAATGGAGACTTTTAACTCTAAACTTTGCACAACGCGAACTTTACTGAATTCCAATATATATACATAATGAGTCAGAATGCTTTGCGTGATCCAAACAGGGTCTATACGCACCTAATAATATATATATATATTATAATATTCGTTAGTAGTGTAAATTTGCTGGTCATTTTACAATATATAACCATTTCAACCACCTTGGGACTGCACACATGGTCGGTTGCTACTTTAGCCGGTTAATCCGACTGATACTTAGTTTTAGTACGTATACATTTGCTCATGAAAGATATTTCAATGATATTATGGATGAAAAAATGGAGAAATTTTCTCTTTTAACAGGAACTTGTTCTACATTCTTACATAAAAATTGATAAAAATAAAGTAACATTTTTAAACAAGTTTATTTTAAACGTCCGTAATCTTCAGTTTTTTACCTTTAATGTTTTCTTATGAATTGATTTATTAAACTTAATTAAATGCGTGAGATAGTGTGATAAGGCTGGAAGTGGGTAAAAGATTCCCATTCTTTTTCTCGGAAGTATAATTATTGTAATTTCAAATTTCTTTTCCGTTTGAAATTCTTCGCGCATTACACATCTTTTGTTTTCTTCTTCCTCGACCTTATTCTCCTTGTCGCCTCTTCCTTCTTCGTTCAACTGCACTTCAGCTACCCCCCCCCCCCACTCTCTCTCTCTCGCCATGAATAAATAAAGGAGCCATGTAAAGTATACCGCGGGCCGTAACCGAGGGTTGGCTGTAACGTCAGGGGCAGAGATGCCCGGAGTGGGGGCAAAGGAGGGCAAAAGAGTCCCTCCAAAGAGCTGCTGAGCGAGAGAGAGCTTTGGGAAAACAAAGATGGCCGCCGGGACGTAGAGGGCGTTTAGTAATTTGTTGTTTTCTCAACCCGTTTAGAGCGGAGTCGTCGGAGCAGAATAAGTTGATGGAGACAACGCTGGTGGTAGCCCTTGAGTGGTCGCTTCTTCCAATTCCTTCTTTTCTTTTCAAACTCGTTCTCCGATGGGAGCTTCGGGATTCAATTCACGTTTGGTTGCATTCTTTTGTTTTGGTTCTTATCTATTGTTACATCATCATCAGCCATTTTCAATCCGACCTCAGGTGTAGGCCTCCCCAAGTGTTTTCCATTTCTCTCTATTTTAAGGGTTAAATGGAAGATGGGACTTTTCAGTCCCAATTTCTCCCAGTAAAGACGTTTATTATTATTATTATTATTTTAGAGCCTCTCGTTGCCATTTTACCCCTAACTACCTAATTAAGTCTGTTTCATCTGTCCTTTGGTCTCCTTCACGACCTCTTCACATCTCTCTGTGCCCAGTGTAGGACTGCCAACATCCTTTTCAGTGAATCCTTTACCTTACCTATGATGTCCGCTACCGCTGCTAATATCATCACCCAGGTTTCCTGACTCTTCTAGTGATTCCAAACATACCCCTTTCCAAAGTGTTAGTTGTAACAAGATACGTAATAGTCTCAATCTCGCCCGAATAAAGTCGCATTACTATTATTATTCCATACTTCTTTCGCTTGGTTATTGCTGCGTTTAACACCCCCTTTTTTAATTCCGTATGTACAGACTGATGAAATGCATTGGTTGAAGACCTTCCTCTCCATGACCATTGGGACTTTTTTATATACGAATGTACGCGTATCTTCTGAAAGCGCTCCAGCCAAGTGCAGTCCTTCTGTTCACTTCGTTTATTTTGCCCTTCTCTCCTGTCGTGAGCTAATGAAATATGAATTATGTAAATAAAGGTTATTTCAAGCCTACTTAACTTTAAAATCACTGCTTGACCAGTGTGCCACTACTATTTAGTGTTTCAGAAAACTGCGATAAAAATGGCTGACGAGAGTTAGAAAGAGTGTATCAGGTGGCTAATTAACTCTGGATGAATGATTAAAAGTATGCGCTAGATCTGAAATGCTATAATTTATAAGTTTCTTTTAGCCTCCAAAACATGTACATAAGGTAAGTTTAAATTGGTCTTATTTTGAAGAGGTAGTTTTAATTCTTACATTGCAGAGACACACGGTTTTAATCACAGCTCACAGATCGTCTGCCTGCCTCATTAATTTGGACAGGATAAATGAGGGAAACTATCTTTTAAGATATTGATCATAACTGATCAACCTTTGGCTTTAATGATAGCGTAGGTTGGAGATGAGTGTTTTCCTCGTGTGAGTTCTTTATTCATAGCTACAGTGAAGGGATGTGAGTGGAACGAAAATGGCGCGAGATTGATCCTGAATTAGTTATCAAATGACCGCCAGGTGGGTCTGCCATCAACCGTAAGTGAAGAGTTTGCACCTTCCCTATTACAAGTGGGAAACGACCCTTAATGAAGTTGCCGGCCCTTTATTTGTTTAAATTATGATTGAAAACCAATTGCTCCAAGATAGCTGGAAAATACCTGCCATTATTTGCATAGGTATTGCTAAACGTAGAAAGAGCGCTCCAGAAGAGGATCTTTTTATTGAATATAAATTTGAAAATCATGGGTAACCATCTTCTACAATAAATGTATACGACTAGCTGTGTGTAGCAACAAATTAGTTCCACTTAAAGAAATATTACGCCATCACCGGACTCCAAAATTCTCTGAACATTTACTGGCCATATGTAAAAAATTCTCTAGGAAATTGCAAATCATCAACAATCCCTTAATACAACATATATGGGACTATACACCAACTGTGCGTCGAAGAATGAAAAGGATCAAGGAACCCAAACGTATACTTACTCTGCTGGAGTCACACACCAAGAGGAAATGGGGAATGAAAAAAAAAGCTGTAAATAATTAGTTTTAGTTATACCTTCATCATCTAGTTTAGGTTAGGTTAGGTTAGGTTAGATTACTTCAAATATAAGAGCCTATCTCCACTACTTCCTAAAATAAAATAAAAAGTAAGCTGTAAATAATTAGTTTTATTATACCTTAATTATCTAGTTTGGTTTAGGTTAGATTACTTCAAATATAAGAGCCTATCTCCACTACTTCCTAAAACAACAAATAATCGACCGTAGTAGTAGTAGTAGCATTGTTAAAAGTGCTTCGACAGCTTAGGTCATTTCGCACGTAGGCCCCCACGGGGGATTGATCCCGGGACCGCTTTCACTGAAGTCGAACGCGTTGCCCACTTGGCTATCGGGAGCCCCTAATCGACCGTCATTCTTGTAATTATTTAGTGTTAAACCTTACATTTTGCAGACGATATGGCTATTTGGGTGAAAGTGAAGAACGCCTATCATACATGCTACGTGAGTTGGGTGCCATCCTCAGCACTGGATATAGCTTTAACATCAATAGGAAAAAGACAAATATCCTTGTAATGAGCAGGAAAGGGACAGGAGCTGAACTTATGCTAGGTGGTCAAAGACTTGTAACAGTACAAGAGTTCAAGTACCTTGGAAGCAAAATCACGTATGATGGTCGAAGTGATAAAGATCTTATTAGTAGGATTAATCAGGCAAAGGCGGCTTTTAATAAAAAGAAAATGCTCTTCACATCCAACAATATCAACTTGTGTCTAAGAAAACGCCTCCTCAAGACCTTTGTATGGAGCGTCTTACTTTATGGAAGCGAGACATGGACCCTTGGTCCGGATGGAAGAAAACGGATAGAGGCATTTGAGATGTGGTGCTACCGGAGAATCCTCAAGATATCGTGGGTAGATAAGGTTACCAACGAAGAAGTATTACGGAGAGCTGAAGAAGTGCCATGCCTGTGGAGCACAATGAGAAGGAGACGAGACTCCTGGATAGGCCACATCCTAAGACGTGAAGGATTGCTTGCAACAATATTGGAAGGCTCAATAAGAGGCAACAACGCAAGAGGTAGACCAAGAAAGAACTACATCGATCGGACTGTGGAGGATATGGGCTGCAATTCCTACTTACAATTAGAGTTAAAGAGACTGGTGCAAGATCGGAAGGAGTGGAGACGGAAAAAAAAACTGCTGCAAACCAATCATCGGATTGATAACTGAAGAATAAACTCCTATTATTGGAGTAAGTGCGACATCAGAAAACATTTAATTCTGTGAAGATGGGAAACGATCAGTTTAAACATGTTTTGTAGTATATATGAAGGTAATGTTTCTATAACAAATGAAAAGAAAGACTTGTAAATTTATTATCTATGCATTTCCAACCGCCATATCTGATGAGAAAATGGCGGAAAGATCAGCGAGAGTTTTTTGTTCCATTTATCAATAAATCGATTTAAATGTATTGACTTGGACCGAAAACCATTCTCCGTTTCTAGACTGGAGAATTGGTCAAAAAAGAAGCTATGAAGTCTATTCGAGTGCAACCACAGTAGAAAGTTAGCATTTTGATCGAACCGGAGAGAAGAAATATACTGTTGGACATTCTGCAAGAAATTCGTTTAAAAAACGCGAGGTTCTTCCAACGAAGGCTTTTCTTAAGTGTTTGGGGTCCCTTTCGCTCACTTCTCTTTAGAACTTTCAAGACATTCCGAGTCCTCTCTCAAGTCCCGACCTCCATTTACTATTCCATCCTCATTCCTTCTGTCCCCGTCATAAAGATGCCTTCATACCTCACCCTTGCGTCCATCTCCTCCACGTTTCTCTTCTCCTCCCGACTGCCGACAAATTCCTCATTTCCCTCACACTTTCTCCAGTTTTCTTTAATCCGCGACCTGTGCTGCCATCTACCCCTTTCTTTTTTTTCTCCGCGTTATGTTTGGGCGCCCCTTCACCTCATTACCGTCGTTAAAATGGCCTTTTTGAGGAATTATTCTCTTTGAAGTATTTTCTCGTATCAGCTATGCTAAACTTGTTTCGAAGTTCTCTTGCTTTATCATTACCATCATGGTTTCTTTTCTGGGTCGATTTCCCCGATTGGGTTCCTCATTTTGCATGTCTTTTCTATGCCGAGGATATGCTTTGATATGGACGATCCTTTACCCTGATATTGCTATTTACCCGATTATTCCTATGAACTAAGTTTCTCCTTATAATTTCTTCTATCATAATCTTGGAACCAATTCTGCATAAGAAAATTACTTCCTGGAACTGTGATTTTGGTATTCAATGAGTAACCTATCCTATGAGTATCTATATGCAGTGCTTTGCTTCTTTGAACGGTATCGTAATATTGGTAAATCAGTGTTTCCGTATATTTTATGATTGGTTTTCATCATAATTGCATCTGGCACTCAGTGTGTGCAATATTCATTATGGCTAAAATCCCATGTATAAGAGTGGTTTTCCATTATTTGTGTCTAAATACGAATGCCAAATTTTTTCTAGTATTTTGGGCGTTGCATTAATGGAATAATTTTTTTAGAATTATCGTTAATTTATTCTTAACGGAGGAAGGTTATTTTCCTCATTCATGCTAAATTTTATATAATATAATTTGGTATAACTAATACATACAGAATTTATTCTAAGAATGATAACTCAGCTATTCTTCTTAACTGCTAAATGTTTTAACTGACAATCTATTGCTTCTGATTATTCGTTATCAGTGCTTATTAACAGTGAAATCGGTAAAATATCTTGCAGCAACCTTCAGAAAAAACTCAACATGGGGTATTCACATTCATAAAATATGTGGACGAGTATTTTAAGAAATCAGATTCGTCTAAAGAATAGTCCGTAGGAAAGAATAAAAGTCCGTGAGCAATTTTTATTTGTGTTAATTAGGCGTCTTCTTCGATGTGCATGCAGTGTGTGGTTTCCCGCAGAAAAGTGTTGCATTCGGGAATTAAAAAAGGCACAGCAAAAGGCAATACATTCAGTAAATCATTGTTACGGTAAATCACTGGGCGCCTCTCCGATGCTTCAGGACGCAGGATGGGAATTCTTAGATTTAAACTAAGGCTTAATTTTCTTAATAAATTCAGAGAAATTACATTTTTAGAAGATGTGACCGATGTCATACATCTGTAAGTGCGTTCTGACTCTGCGAGAAAAATCAGAGAAATGGATGTTAGAACAAGTCAGTTCAAGAATTCATGTTTTCCATGAATCACGAAAGTAATCGATCAGGGTCACAATCGAGTCATGGTGCATTCAACCCTGCCAAACTTCAAAGGCGGATTGCGGCATGAAGATGTAGAACTGGCGTATCGCTGTGATCCAGAACTGTGTGCCCTCAGCTTAGTTCATGACTTGCAATAGTACTATCAAATGAACTCTTTTTATGTACGTAAATTACGACGCACATTATATGTAATAATAACCTTGTAATTACACATTCACTTGAGTTTACCTACAGCAATATTGAATATTGGAACAATTGATACCTGATTAGATACAGAGGATAGGATGCGTTAGCAAGGAATTCTAAATGCAAGAGCATTAAGTAGAGAATTTTAGGGCTCCTGAACCTACAGGAAGGTAGAGTGCTTGTAATGAACGATGATGGCTGATTAAGTTTAAAATTCTCAAGAAATGGTTTACCTGTTAATCTCTTATCGAGAAATATTTCTTCTCCCACAATGCATTTTCATTATGTTGTGTAGTTCAGTGGTTAGAATACCTGCCCGGGAAGTGGGATACCTGGTTTCGAGTCCCAGTCATGTCGCCATTTTTCACACTTATTATTCCTTTGGGATCAGCCGCACGACTTCATCGTGCACAGAAGTTCACCTTTCCTTAATTTTAGTTATATGCTTTATTCCCATCCACCTTTTCCTTTCTCTTCGCATTTATACCGCTCGTCACTCCTCTGTTTCTTTTCCTCTTTGACCTTTTGCCCTCCATGGGTGGGTCCAGTCTTGCATGAATAATTTCTCATTCTCTCCCCAAAAACTCCCCCGGACAAACGAAATATGTATGCTTCGGCCATCTTAGTTCTCGCTTAAAATGGTCTTCCTACGTAATTTGTGCTTGACGTCTTACATCGACCTTTAAATGGAGCACGAAAATTTGGACTCTGCCCCTAAGTGGCATCGTCTACTTTCCCTCCGAAGTTACAATTTTGATACATAACTTGGTTGTCTTTATGCAACATTAGACAACTGATTTGCCATTTCTTTCTCTGCTACATATTTATCGAATTATGGATGTAATGAATATGTGAGTAATGGTTTCGAGAGTCAAAGATTATTTATTATGGTTATCCTGATTCTGCGAAGTTGGGTCAGAAAGAGGATCTGTTATTCCACTGCAATTTATAATCTACATAATATAAATATCCCTCAAGCCGCCTTTCGGTGTGTGAAACGGGGTGTGAACAGACCGTTCGAGTTACCTCTTTAGCTTATTGTTATCGCGTATCGGAAAGAACGAGTCCCTAAAACGATTTGTCTTCGCAGCTATTGCTCTTATAATACCTCATTTTCGGATCGGCCGAAGCAGCAGAAGGGGTTGGGGTTGAATACCTCCGATTCCACAAATGCGCTTCCTCTGAATTCATCAAGCAATCACAGCCTAGCTTCTAATCTAATTGCTAACAAGGATTCCCAACCGGCGTTGTAGATCATATATACTAATCTTAATAACAAAGGTATATTTCACATTATAAACACTACGCTTATCAGAAAAGACTCGAGTGTGAGAAAAACAGAGTAAGGAAACTTCCGTTATGGGAAAATGCTTAAACAGGAAAGGGTGCGAGAAAATAAAGGGAAAATATAGCCAGTTTATAAAATATTAGAATGTCATTTCAATGTACTATGTAATTTCGTTTAAAAAAACAAAGGAAAATAAATAATAATTTTTCAAACTTAGATGTTTGGTAATTTATCCTCCTTAAAGGAGCAGAATTACTTATCTGCAATGCAAATTAACTTAAACTTCTTAGCCCAGAGGTATTTAATAATAAGGGAAGAACCCAGAGCTGACCTATATGCGGAAAATTAAAGAAAAAAAACTGATAATATGTTTGTTTCAGGGAAATTATACGCTGTAAAATGGGGTGATGATCAAAATCTTGGGTAATAATTTCTTTGCATAGTTGTATGAATGGTTTTCTCTCCTGCTTCAGTAAAACAGAAACTTTTATTTTTTAAATCTCTGTGAGTTATTCTAGCTGGAATCATTAACGAGATATCACGCTCTAATATTTCAAATTTTAATCATGCAGTACCCAGACACAGTTAACTCAACTTCGGTTATTGAATTTGTAATTAAACTGAGAGCCTTTGTAAATCTTCATGCAAATGTGTGCGTCGACGTGCTCTAATGATGCATTTATCTTTACTTCTTTTCATTTCATTTCGCTTTGCAAATTTCCGGGATTTCGCTAAGCTCATAATTTAATCCTCTAACCGCCGTGTCTGCTTGTTTTCAATTGATAATTAACAAGTTTACCTGTTTATTAACTCTAAACCCAGAGCGAATGTGCACATTTTCTCGTTTTAACGGCAATTTGCATTTAATTGTGAATTATTCAGAAAAAGTTCATTTTGGGTGGTGGAGAGGAACACTCGTCTAGGTAAACGTTAATTAAGTGTGTTAATTTGGCAGCAAATGAGTTTTTGTTATGAGAACTGTTGGGGGAGTGTAGTATATCGCACCACTTCCCAAATCGCACCTATGCCCCAAAAACTGAAATACTGCACTTTGGTCTCATATATCACCAACGTTTGAAACTTGTAGCATTCACCAAGAATACGCCTTGCTTGATTTGCGGCAGTCGGTGATGTACGAAGTGTTGTGTGTGCATTTTAAGAAAATAAGTGTCTCTCGAGCTAAATTGTTCGGATCTTCATAAGTATTTAGATGGCTGGTGAATCTTATTTCTTTCATTTTAGTTAACTGTTATATTTGTGTACTCCCGTAGATTACATTTCGTGGCATCACTACAGTGGTCAGTTAGTTAGTCAGTGGCGTTTAGGCAGGGGTAATCATGTCTTTCAAAATGTCGGGGGTTCCCAAATCGATACCTGTTGCCTAAATCGCACTGCTTGCAAGGGTTTTTAATTAATTTTATAAACAAATAGCTCAAGCTGGAGTACGAATTCCTAATCAATTTTGAAAAAGGGGGAAATGCTCCTTTACACGTCTGAACACATAAAACTTCAACTTTATCGCTTGTTTTATGTAACGTTAATTTGGATTAAGGAAAGATGTTTTCACGGCAAAGCCATAGCCAAATTAGTGCCATAGAAATAACAAGTGTGAAAAATAGCGACATGACTGGGACTCGAACCCAAGTCTCCCACTTTCCGGGCAGGTATTACAACCTCTGAACTACAATTCCGCGTCTCTTCCACACTGTTTTTCCCAACCCTTATCCAGATTATTTTTAACCTCTTTAATGCAATTGGGTTCATCCTCTGCTCTTCTTATACTCCACCCTATTTAGCAACATTTTAGCCATGGTATTCGAACCTATTTAAATATTAATGTTATTGTGGAAATATTTTATTCCTTATTTTAATCGCGATTATCAATGAGTCGAAAAATATAGAATTAATAATTTGTAAATTCCTTTCGAAATTGGAGATCGGATATAACTTTGAACGCTGGGTTGACTTGGTGCGCGTAGTGCATGACGCATTCCACCCATCGATACCGAAGTTTCCTCACCTCTCTAACAAATGTGAGAAATTCCCTGAGGGCGTTTAAAGCTCCACTTTCCGAGCGTTTAGTCCACGATGAGAAAGCGCTATAATAGAATTCCAGAGGAATCTGCGCTAATTCGATCGTTGATTTCGCGTTCACGTATTATCATTCGTTGGAAACCGATGCACTAAAAGTCTTAAATGGTTAATGTTTTGCACTCATTTCCCACTCCGTTGACACTGATTAATTACGCGCGAGGCATTTGCCAGCTGCAAGGCGTAGACGTATCGTTCGCAAATTTGTAGAATTTTAAATTTGTGTTTTCAAAAATGTTATAAAAGGATGATTGAAGACATGTCGTAGACATTGCCATAAAGCTTTGCCAGTTACCGAACGCCCTTAAAATGTTGATTAAATTTCGAGCCTTTGCCGAGTTTTAATTATCCAAACCATTCCGTACAAAGTGTGATGTGTTGAAGTTAAAACAGAAGAAAGGACCAAAGTAAGCTTTGCATTACTCGCCTTTCCTTCTTCTTCCTTCATTTTATTATTGCTGGTATTTTACAAAACCAAAATTGTCATATGTGCAAAGCCCCACATGCAAAGTGATACCAGAAAGAGAGATGGAATAGTTTTTTTTCTAATGATCATAATCTTCTTATTTTTTCCAATTTCTGTCTGCGAAGAAATGATTGCCTTAAGTTTACGGAGTCACTATTGTCTGGAATAGGGACGGCGACCCTTTCGTTACAAGAGTGCCATATTTGGTAAACAAGACGGACACTTGCGTGTCAAAGTGGTACCAAACTATACCAACGAGATGCCAATTTTATCTATTTTACTGTGCCTACGATGGGGTTATGATTTCGTTATTGACGTAAATAATCTCTGGATAATATCACCAATTAATAGAATCCAAATTTATTTTCCCTTGGGCTCGACGTTTGAGTGAAGAACACATAAGGTGAATTGTGCACTCAGAGTTGTGTGTGCCAAAATAATTCTTCGCGTGCTACTTCGGGAAGGCCTTTCATAGGTTCGCAATCCCTGGTTTAGGTGGTATTTAAAGTTCCAAACATTTTCTTCGTTTAAATGACAAAATGAACCATGTAATTTTAGTATTCAATTCATATAATGCAAAATCATCAATCCATTTTTTAAGAATTAAGCTAAAAGCTTTCCAAATGTTCGATAATTAGTTGGGCGGCACTGAAAGAATACGGCGCAGCCGCCCAAGCGATCACCTTAAAAGGAGCCTTGCTCATAATCAATTTGTTGTCTAATTCACTCCATAATATGTGTCGATTTTTTATGATTGATGATTATGATGAAAACGCACGGCCATTAGATACATTATTTTGTGCATATTCTGTGTAAGATTGCAGTTTTTAATTGTTTGCTAAAATAACAAAATGATTTTTTTGGATCTCACACTAACCTTCATGAAGCTACATGCATCGTGGACCAAGTATTTTCTAGAATATGAGAATTTTCTTCAATGGATTGAATTTGTGAGTTCGACGCAAAAACGACCGAAGGATTCTTCTAATTCTATTCGCAAATGTAGTTTTTTTATGAATTAGATTAGAAGGGAACACAATTTCCGACAACCTTGGAAACGTCGTTCGCACGGAGCTCTGCCATGCATTCCACACGTTGCATTCAACTCCTCCTTTTTTCTTTCCATTATCTATTCCGGCCTCTCTTTCGTCGGCTTTCAAATAATTCACGTTTTCGTCTCAAATTTTGTCTAACCTGAGTGGGGTTTAGCTGCATACCTTTAGTGCCTTTTGTAGCGAAATGGAAGGGATCTAAACACTCTTTCGGTCTTTGGTCTCCCGCGAACACTTCTCGGTAACCTCGTCGCTTACAACTGGCCTTTGATCCTCGTAACTTTCGACATTTCGACACCCATTAATTTCCTTTAATGCTTACATTTCCGTCTGTTTAATGTGCCATCGACCTCCTCCAACAGCGGTCTTTTCACTATCTTACCACACCGAAGACTATAAATACCTTTGACAAATCTTCGAGTTTTCGAAAAACAGGAAGAAATCCATTCTTGTCTATTACTGCGTTTTGAGCTTACAGTTATCAATGTGCTTGTAAAAGAAACCTCCGACTCACCTTATTTCTAAGTTGTCTTTCGGGAATAGTAGGATATAAGTGATGAAAAAGAGAAAACAAACTTGCAGCAAATGGTCTATATAAACTCTATGAAGTGTATATTATTTTTGTTACAGTAACAAAAAACCGAAGTTTTTTCACCGCTTGATCGTGAAAAAGGAACGAAAATCCTTTCCAATTGTACTTTAAATTCAGGAGCAGCATTTAAGAGCATTTATAATTTTTCCGTATAATACAAATGCCCCCACATACATACCTGTCAATTAGACAGAAATCATAGTTGAAACTCACCCTCCACGATTAATTGCCAATAGCGGAGAAGGGCAATGAGGCTTATTAGGACAGATGAGGAGTGTGGTACTTTTCTTTCCTCTCCGAGAGGAGCAAGTCCATGTGTTAACAGCACAATGGCCACATCAATAACGATTTGCATAAGGGAAAATAAGGAGTGACTGAAATTCCATCCACCTTTATCGTTAATGTTTCATTCTTTTAAAATATCAAAATGCTTCTTTTCTCAATATTTCATCTGAGCCTGTTTGATTAATAATCTCTAATGATATATTTGATATTTTTTGCATTTATAATGAATATAGCTAAAATCAATGTGTATCGAATTCTGTTCGAATTATGTCAAAAAAGTCCCCACTATTCTCTTCCGTTGCATATCTTTTACATTCGTCGATTTTCGGACACCTCGAATAATAATTTTTCCTCGCAGAAGGAATATATATTTATATCAATTTACGCCGTTTTTGGTTAAAATTTCATTGCTCACTTCATTTAAATCCTCTTCCGAATTCTTTCGATGAAAGAATTCGGAAATAACCATCGATATGACCCATTTCTACTGCATTCACTGGGTTATATTTTCTGAATGTTTCGCTATGAGTAGAATATTTTCGAGAGGAAAAGTGACTGTAGAAAAGGGAATTCTATGGATAAATGATGAAGTCCCCATGTTCTGTTCCTCATGGAACCTCGCATGTGCGATAGCGTTTTTGATTCTCCGCTCAATAGGAACCCAAAATTGTTTCCACGAGAGTTATTGAGAAGAAGCCGATTGGAGTTGGTCGAGTTCCCTTCCTGCACTATGGTTCTATAATAATTGAAGCGACAGTGGAATTGTATGTGCCGATTGAAATCTCTTCCTTTCCTCTCCCTATTGGCCCGAAACTAATAGTGAACGCGATGATGGAACTCCGAAATACCTTTAGTCAAACGACTGCTTCCAAATAAAATCCTTTAGAAAGAGTCCATCCATGTATTCAACATGTTGAAATCGTTTCCTTGTTAAGGGTGTTTTAGCAGACTTTGTTACAGAAATAGCCAAAACTTTAATGTTTTTTGTACAAAGTTACTTCAAAACAATAATTTCTCTAAAATCGTAAGCCAAATTTCCTATATTTTCAAATTTTGCCTTTCTGCTGATAATTAACTGATTTATAAAAACCTAGGTTCTCCGGTTCTCCTTCAAATCATTTAATTTACCGTCCTATTAGAAATTCGTATTATCTTTATTAGACGTAGTAAATGAAGACTATGTTACGGAAGCATACGGAATAGTTACCATTTGAGCGAACCAATGCAAGCTGGGTAACTATACGAATACCGTATATAAATTTCAAATGTTGTTTTCATTGTTCAATCGAGTTATTGCGAGTAACGTATATTTCTCTTAAGTTACATCCGTAGTTTGTTATTTTGCTTTGAATATTCAGCGGCTATATTCTTAACTGTATTACCATTATTGCGTATAGAATTCAATATATGCCAACTTTGTATCCAAAATTGTATTTTGTTAATCTAATACAAGCAAATCGAATTCCTTTTATTCCTTTATCAGATGGAAGATTTTTATTTATTATTTTCTGAATAATTATAATAATGAAATGATAAAATCTTGAATGTGTGTAATGCTGTAAAGACGGACTTATTTATCACATTTCAGCAATACAGAATTGATTTGATCAAGGAATTTTCCTTCTTTAGTATTGATTTAATGTAAGATTTTTGAGTCTTAAATTTCGGACATTTTTGGAAAATATTTCCACATTTAGATTTCAATGCAAAATATCTCATTAGCGATGTCTCGGAAAAATTTTCTAAACTTTTTCTCGCGATTCGAAGAATTTTACGGCTCATGTAATGTGGAATTGGATTTAAATTCCACAGCCATTCTTTCAGTCGCCCTCTCAAAACGACAGTGTTTCGTTTTTGAGGACGTCATTTGATTAGAAACGGCGCTTTATTTTCCAACATCCGCCATTGTAAATCCAGAGTGGGGGGAGAGGCGCGGCTAATTCGATAAGTCGCTCGGCTGCGATCGATTTGTGCTGAGCTACCTTCGTCCACATCATCCGAGTGACACTTTGGGATTCGCTATTCAGACGTGCGAAATGCCTGCATGAGAACGCCTTTCATTCGGATGCGCGGTTTTTTTTATCACAATCGGAGACGTGGGAAAAAGCGTTCCATCCGATGGACGCGTCGGCGAAATGCAACGCCAATAACTTTCGATAAGCGCCGTTGCTCGACGCATCGTCGGCTTCTTTCGCACACGGAAAAATCTGAGAAAAATAGGGAAATAGAGGATAAAAATATATTCTGCGAACGTGCTTGCTTTCGTATTTTAATACTCTTTTTAGCTCGGAAGAATGTTGGATGGATACAGGCATCGGACGTTATTTAATGGAATGAATATAATCACTTTCTGAAAGTTTTTCCTCTGATACGTATATAGGGATATCTGGTACTTGGTCTGCAGTCGCCTTTAGGATCCATTGGTGTGATAATGTGTTAGATATTTAATATAAACTGCACGTGACTGTTCGGTAGCCCAAGTGGAAAACGTTATTTTGAGAAAAGCACTTTTCTAGTTTTTCCATAGTGAAGGTTTTCTTCACTCGATCACCGCACGCGCTGTTGGATAGCATCCTACAGCTTAAAGGGTATTTAAAATCTCTATTTCAATTGCAGCCGCGTTTAATTACCTCTCACTCTATAATCATATATCGCTTGTCGTTCTTTGATGGAACTAAACCAGAGAGTAATAAGAAGAGTATTCCAACTTTAACATTTCACCAATTACTATCGCTCACTCTATAAACCGTCCTGCAATAAATTTTTCGTCTCATACCTAATATTGGTACTTGGTCTGTCGTCGCTTAACTTTCAATAAAGTAGTAGAGAAATTTTGGTAAAGTAGTAGAGGGAGTAGCAATAACCACGAGTGATTGAATAATAGTCGTGTGAATTATCAATAGCGCAAAAAAATGGATTTACAAAATTACTTCAGGATTATGCCGCATGAGAGCATTGAAAGAGTCAGATGGTTTCAAAGATGCGCGGCATATGAATTAAGCTGTTGATTTCAGTTCGGCATCACGCAAGGAAAAGGACATGGATAGTATTCAAGGATGATTCCATTCGATATTGTAAGAGTAATAAATGATCTTTTTATTCGATTCTCCGTTGCAATGTAGTACAATTGTCTATACAATTCATTGGTTATTTGCGCAATGTTTTCCTGCTCTTGGTATAGCATATGATAGTTTGTGTTTAGTCCAGTAGTGATGTGATGTTTGTCAGAATTACATTCACGAGCAGACATGAATTCTGTTAACTTTTCCGGCAAAGCTTTCCTTATTTTAGTTCAAGAGTAATTCTTAAAATGTATGCAAAATCAGATTCAGCACAGCTTTAATTTAACTGAATTTAATGAAGAACGTATTAATGCAGGAAAACTTTAGCCTACTTTTTTTGTTTCTTCATCACTATTGTTCCTGAAATTTGAAAAATATGTTTTGAAACTCTCGTTCAATCAGTAAGGGTATTAGTTAAGAATTGGTTCGCCAGATGAAACTTTTCCTCATCACCTATTAATATTTATATTTCCTCGTCATCGTTATAATTTTTTTAGGCATTCCTTTAGGCATGATTCGCAGCGGCACCTTCCTTTCCCTGACTTAAGCAGATTTCTTCCTTGCTTCCCGAGTGCGAAATACATGTATCTTCGTTCCTCTAGACGTCTCGTTTCATTAAAAAATACGCGATCATCCATCCCACAGCATCCTGCTGGGTTGCCATCTTCCCTTCGCTAACAATGCAGATGAATTAGTCCGTTGGGAGGAAAGCGATACGGAAGGAGGCGTTGTGCAGGATGGTTGCTAGACAGATTGCTGAGATTCCTCCCGTAGAGGGATGAGGACGCCAGATGTGTTGAAGACGATTAGCATCACGGAGTTTAATTCTCCAAAACGTCAAGTAGATGGTGCGAAGGAACTGTCACGTGACAGGGAGCGGCCCGATTCTCACGTATTTGCGGAACCATTTTTCTTTCTCGTCTTTTTTTAGATTGGAGAGCGTATCTTCAGAGTTTTCGCTTTGCGTTTGTGTGGCGTTTCCTCAGAGGGAATATATTTCGTTTCTGAAGGCGTTTCTTAGATCTTTGTCGTGGGCTTAGGCCTGAGTTGGCATATTGCGTCATGAATTGTAAGAATACCCTTAATATTCCCGAGGAAAGGGGGGTGTAATTTGTTCCATCGTCTACATTATGTGCTATTATGCGTTAGATAGCTCTTATCAATTAGCAAACGAAGGGTGGATGCATGAGTAAGAGGAGAATTTACGCACGACAATATTATACTCTTATTCCGTAGCCCCAGAATACAAGAAAGCCTTAGATTATAAAAGATTGTATAATAATACATTTAGCTTGTGAACAACCCTCAGCTAAATTGTTGTAAAATATTTCTAAATAATAACTGACAACCGAACAATTCATTCAAAACCACATGTAACATCACCTGCTTATTAAACTTATTTGAATGAAATCTTTCATTAAATTGTTATCGCCCATAAAAGGAGTCCTTTCTGATCATCTTCCTTTGTGGTAGACTCAGTCTGTCTGCCAATTAAGCCTTTTAACATATTTAGGGTAGTAATTCCATCTAACTCATTTAGTCAACAACATTTGTGAGATTCACATTTCCAATGTATTATGGGTAATAGCTTTTATGCCTTACCTTTACCCCTTAATTAACTTAAAAATAACTTTCGATTGGTTATTGTGGTTACATAACTCCTATCCGTGCTGCATCATTGCGATTGATACGGATAGAATACCCTCAGTTGGAGACCCTGCATGGACTGATTTCTATTAATTAGTACGAGTTTCTTTCTCTTGGGAATGGCTGAAAAAAAATTCTGGTGCTTAATCAGTACCTTATCGGCCTCTTTGTTTTACTACCGATTATCCAATATAAATGTGTGAATTCTTTGCAATTTTGTATATTTATTTCTTTCATTCGATTAGTAAGGTTGCTTTATATTATAAATGGCATTAATGTAGTTTTAATGAAATCTGTGTTACGGATATAGTAGAGATTGGGAGAATTTGCACATTTTAATTCAGTGAAATTCGAATTAAGGATTCTTTAATAAAGAAAGAGATTAGGGGAATACGAGCCGTTCTGTTCCGTTAGCCCCAAAATTGTAATTCTTTAATCTCAAGTAAGAATTATAGCTTATTGCAGTTCCCTAAATGTTTCAGATTACATGGATGTACCGGTTTAGTTACATATCATAGAGAATGGATTGATTGGGAAAAAAGGTACGATTAATGCCAATAATGATAGCAATTTTCATCGTATCTGCATTCATTCATTTGAACAAGCAAAGTCTTCACTTGAGATCCCAACCTTTTATTGTCAGTGTTCTCGTTGAATTCCAGATGGAAAGTTTGGCCATTGATCTTTATTTCTGTTAAGGCAAGCACGTGATCTCCATAGCTCAGAAGTCCCAGAGTGGAAGGTATCTTTTCCAGATAAACAGAAAGCAATGGAGAGGTATGGAAGGGAAAATGTTTAGATACAGGCACTCCTGATATCACTTTCATCCCTCCGAGTTCTTGTGCATGTCTTTCCTGCATGATTCCTAGCTCACGATCCCCAATTTCCTTTCCATTTACTTTATCCTTAGTGTCCTTCCCATTTTTACGGTCCCATCTGACTACCATTTGCAGAGACTGCCTCATCCACTTCAACCTCTTCATAGAACTATTACCGGCACAACCCCTGTCCTTTCTTGAGTGTCCGGACGTTTAATCCAAAGATGTTTCACCCAATGACGTTTCATCCAGAGATGTTTCAAGAACCGAAATACGGTTCGCCCAGGGAAAATTTCACTTAGAGACATATACCCCAAGCCTTTTCAACCAACTGACGGTTCATTCGCTCATACGGTTGGTGGGGTACACAATATTTTAATACATAAGCAAAACGATTGAAGGCTTATTTTAGGGAGGTATTAGAATGGACCACATAGGGGAGCAATGGAACTGAAGTATAATTGAACTCTTATTTTGAATTTCATTACTATGGTGATTTTAAAGTAAGTCTAAATATGTACATTGCTTATTTTTAGGATCTTTTTATATGTCTATTAAATATCTAGCGCAAAGCGTTGAGTTGTTAAATATAATGACTGTAAAGCATTACCCGTTGTACATTCTCTTTTCTTTGCGCATTTCCTTTCTCTTTTCCCCTTTCTCTCAACTTACGTTACCTTAAAAAAGAATTTTCCCGAAGTATTCGCCCGCTAAGATTCTCTTCTAGGTCCTTTACGTTGGCTTATAATTAATTTACGACTTCATTTCTTATTTTCTTTGCCGGAGAAATTGTTTTCAGCCCTGTGTGGCTGTTTTTACCCCGGGAATGGACCAGGTCGCCCGCTTTGAACCTTTTATCCCGAGCACCTGCGCACATATGGGGTTTTTCGATGCTTGGAGAGGCACTCCTTGGAAGGCCGAATAAGGGTCAAGATACCTCTCAGAGAATACCAGAATCGGATGAATATTTATTTTCTCAAACCGTTCTTGTTTTCAGTGCGTTCAGAATCTGTTCGTAGTTTCGTGACAGAAATTTAAAGTTCGATGTTAATGTTTTGCGAAAATAATTCAACGGCGCAGCTTTGTTTTTGAGTTGCTCTCCAAACAAAAGTAAAGAGCGTTCGAATAACATTTTCCTTCCATTATGGATGAGTGCTTAAAAAACAAACGAATCGTAACATTGCGAAACTTTGCAATGACAACGCGTAGGAAATCGCCGCAAGAACTGCGGTATCGCGTTATTTCAAGAGACATTTTCAACTCATATATGTTTTCGAAAACGCACAGAGATGGAAATTGATACATATTTAATGAGCGAATAAACATAACCTCTTCAGTATCAAATGACAAATTCCATTATAACAAATAACCGACAATTGAAAATCTTGTGTGGATTCTGTTTAATTTGTTCTTCACGTGAAATCGTTTAAAAATGCAATGTTATACTACACTTTGTATGGTCTCCTATAATTGATGTATTCGAAAAATAATACTAAACTTCATTATAACGCCGAAAAATTCCTGTTTCACAGATTGAAACTTATACTTTGGAATGTTTTTTTGTGTACGTATATATAGTATATATAGTAACTTAATATTAATCAGCTAAACTAATTACACCATTTTTATCCTTACAGGTAAGGATTGGTTTTGATGCTGAAGTAATTTTATCTGACCCTTTGCTGTCACAATCAGTAGTGAGTATATAATCGATTTAACTATTTCATAATTTACACCAATTTAACATTCATGGAAAGAAAATTTTCTCTTATTATATATTCTCTTGATTTTTCTATTATATTATTTTCATTATGTAATTTCACCGGTTCATTTTACTTCCATCATACATCTATGTATTTGACTTATTTCTGAATAAGTTATTATTTTTTAGTTGCTTGAAATTTAATATTTTGTGCTGTATACTTATTGTATCTAAAAAAACGTGTAGATTACTCAGTGACTGGATCGAAGTATTGCGTACCTTTGCTAATTTATTTACCTAAATGGCTGAATTACTTACTATTCTATCAAATATTATGTTATAAATTTGGCAATGGGATTACATGGTTTATTTTGTCATTAAAATGAATATAAAAAGAAAAATTTGAATTTAAACTCCTAAACTTGGTAAAACTCCGTAAACTAAGCGCCCACAACAATTTTTTTGCTGCCTAAGGATGGAAAAGAATTCGTGGGACCTATGATCAGATGTTTGATCCTCATTGCTATTGTTGACTTGGCAACGGTAGTCGAGGTAAACAAACAAATTGACTGAATCAACTCTTACCGGAGAACATTTTGATGACGAGACAATATTGTCTTGAGTTCTCTCTCTTTTGCAATAAGGTTGTCGCTACTGTATTGCATTGTAGTCTAAATTGTCACGAATTTTGACAACTGAAAGTTTTTTTTTTCCTTGTCCCTTTTACGAGTATAGAGGCATTGCCACGGGCATTTTGGGTATTGAAGCCTCCCTTGAGCTAAAATGGAGTTAGAAATATCGAGGTTATGGGAGGAAAATTTTAATTGTTGAAATATTTACTGTTACACACGCCACTTGTGACTTAGAGGGAATATTTATAAACAAATTTTATTCCTTTTTTAATATATTTAGGGCAGAAGATTTTACTCCATGGGAGACGAATCCTGACTGCGCCCCTTTCTTATAAAATTATTTTCAGCAATTATGTCCACTGTAGATCTCTCTGTCGCAGCGTAATCATATTTTCTAACATAAAGAAAAAGGTATTTTCTCAGAAGTAAGGCTAAAAATTTTGATTGTAATACATTTGGTATAAAAGCAAAACCTTAGGTATATAGTGTACTATACCTATGTTCTTTACCTGTACTTGGTTTTATTAATCGAGGCAAATATTTCTAAGCACAAAAATGTGTGATATATATTTTTTATCTATAGTTTAAGTTGCTTTTCGTGCAAAATCATCAATTACTCGTGAAAGTTAGCACGGTTCAGCTACTATTGCATTTCGTTTGTTTGATCACTTTCCACTAATTAAGTCCTATTCAGAGCACTTCAGCACCTTATAACCAAAGGGAATAGTCAGTCTCTTAGTGACATTAATGTCGTTTTTGTGATGTTACTGTCCTTTGACCGCAAAGTCCAGGACTGCAGACACATTCGCCTTCTCCAAAAACTCTTCAGATGTTCTCGACCTCAATCAGAAAATGTTTTTAGTGAAAGGCGAAAGTGGTAACAGGACAAACGAGTAGAAATCCGTGGTCCGTGACATCTTTCTTTTTAGAACAGCAATACGAATCTGGACCCTGGGAATAGGTACTACAGCGCCCTCTCTTGTTACCTTGGAATTTTCAATTTCGATACCGTTTTCGAAGGAAAATCCTAATAACGTCGTTCAATTGTTTAATTAAAAAGAGAAAAGCATAGTATAATAGAAATTGCAAGAGATATTGAATTCAGTCCGTTCAGAGATTTGAATTTGAATTGAGTAGCTTTGAATTCAGTATGTTAGTGACCAACGGGTATTTAAATTGAGGAATAACCATACATTTTGTGCGTATGTTTCTTATTAAAACATTTAGCATGATGATTATTTAACATGGTTAATTGTTCCTCAACTTCTACTTGACGTAATCGATTTACAGATTTCCTAGTCAATTAATTCCTGCAAATCTTTCGGCACCCTCTTTAATTAACATACTATCCTCTTTCATTACCATTTATATTAATAGAAATTCATAGTAATGTATACTTAAAGAAATGTTTTCACAAGGTGTGGTATAAGAAGAATGTTGATGTTTTGTATACGACATAACTTCAAGCATACTCTAAAGTACAGAATGTAGTACAATGTATCTGCTCAATAATTAAGCACCTCATTCATATTTATCAAGTTTAAAGTCTTTAAAGCGATTCGTTTGGTAAACATTTTACATAGCCTGTGATAACGTCCCAAGTGGCATTATATCTAAAAGAATAAGCGTAAAATCTGTTAGATTATAAATCGGAAGAATTATTTTCTAATATTCTCTTGTGAAATTTTTCAAAATATGCTTTAAGGAGTGTTTTTGCAACTTTTTTAGCAAATTAAATCTTTTCAGTGAAATTATACCCATTATAATTATGCACCCAAAATCTGTAATTCAAGATGTCTGCGACCGGTGTGACTAGAAAGTTATTTTTTTCGAATTTAGCATAATTAATGGTTAAACGGTGCGTCAATGCAGCATGTACTAATGCGCTGTTGCGACATCTTCATTGCAGGCTGATGCTGACTGACGTTTCTCTACGGATACTCTAACATAGTCTCCCGTAAATGATTTCCATTTTAATGTTCAAGATTGTTGATCCAAGTTGCTAACTCTGTGCTAACTTTTTACGTGTTCGTTCGAGTTGGTACGGGTTGGTACACCCAAAGTGTCAAATGCAGTAACGCATTTCTTCAAACCACCGCGAACAAAACACTTCTTAGCAACTCTTATGAGTACTTTTTGCCCACCGTTTTGGAAGTAGTAAATCTTCGTGTTAGTTGCGCGCGTTTGGAATACTTCCACAACTCTATGAAACAGTGCTTCTGACCTTCCTCCTGTCATCGCATGGCTGTATTTTATAGCGAATACTCTCTTGCACAATGGTTCTACCCCTATATTCCGCTTCAAACTGCCCGCAAGTGTTGTGTGCAAGGAGGCTGAATTTTAAGATGCGTCTCTCAGACATAAAGTGTGCCTCGGAATTTCCATGGCTCAAAAGAAATGTCTCTTTCCATTAGTTAAAGTCATTAGGCCCCGTGGGAGCTTATGGCACTACAATTCGTAGAACGGTTTTGGAATGCGAAAACTGAGGGGAAATGAGTCTTGTGAGAGTAAGAAATGCCAAGAAACAGCTACCCCAACCCCCACCCAGTACCTACACTCTGTAAAAGCTGGACTCTTCTTAACAAGAATTTATCTCCTTTGCTAGTTTTATTGACATTTTCCGGGCTATTTAAGATAACTGTATGTATGAAAGGAAGAAACCTTTGCAAAAGAAGGCGCACGCCTGAAAAGACCATAATATAAAAAAATTGAGTGTTTTACAGGGTTCGAACCACTCTCCTTCATTAGCCAGGTGGCAACTATACCATTACGGAAAACTATTGCTAGTTAGCCTATTACTAGCATCTTACAGCAATGCTTCTTTCAAATTTACATATGCTTGATTCTTCGTTAAATGATATAATATGGCAAATATGGATGGCATCCTTCGTCAGATTAACGTTTTTGTATTTGAAATAATGTCAAATAAGTGAATTTTCGAAGAGAAATTCATCAAATTGAATTAGGTTTGTGATTTTATGAAGCTAATACTTCTGACACTACTTCATTATACATCACATTAGTGAAAATCTCAACTACCTTGTGGTATTTGTGTACCCCAAATAATAGATGCTACATATTGTATGTTTGTTACCTGAAAATCGCGTATAAGATCTCCTGTGCAGTCTTCAGCCTGAAGTCTGGTTTGAACCTCATCCCTCAACCAAAAGCAGCGAAAAGCTTTGGAGAGGGAACTAAGGCGACAGGGAAAATGAGGAGTGATGTAATTTTCCACTGCTTTCCTCACTTAGACAGAATGCTATAAGCAGAACAAGTCCATGACTCTACTTTTTTGTAATATTCCAAAAGAAGAGACCATATAAGATCTAATTGCACAATATTTACACTTTATATTAAACTAGTAAACGCCCCCTTCAAGCATGACGGAACTTGAATTAGTTTTAAAATATATCTATTATCGTATATTTCTGGTCCTCCTAAACACAAAAAAATTCCATCGTACGATCATAATAATTCAATATATTTCTTACCATTATTTATAATATTTATTCTACTGTTTTTAAGGCATGAAAGCCTACTTTGCGTAAATTCTTATAAATATTATAAGAACTGATCATCCCCGTGCACTTATATGGGATAATTCATGAAATCGACATTCGACAATGGCCTTAGTCGTCAAAGGGATGGGTTGTTTATTTCCCAAATATTTTACGAAATTTCCGTGTGTTTTATCAAAAGCTTCGAAAGTTCGGATCTATAGCAATATTTCACGACTAACATAAGTATCTATGAACATATCCCTTTCTTGTGACACTTCTCTTGATTTCGTAGGACCATTGTTTCTAATTTAATTTTGTAAAAGAAACAAC
>KZ308736.1:944558-1042625 GCA_000376725.2 Ladona fulva
GAGAAAGCTGCAGTTTGAGCGAGGAAAATTTATTGTAAAATTACCTTAACTTATTATCAGATGTGAAAAAGTTAGATTTCTATTAACTATAATCCTCACTTGCTTATTTATCCCTGTGATTCTCTGAGAACGGCGATAAATTAAACATAAACTCGACTTATTGAGCAGAAGCATTGGTCATCAAGAGGACGAAGTTTGAAAGTGACAAATCTACATCTACATAAATACCCTGCAAACCGCCTTTCGGCGTGTGGCAGGCGGTGTAAACACCAATAGTAGAATTATCTCTTTATTTTATTGTTATCGCGTATCGTTCGTGGAAAGAATGTGTCCCTAAAACGACTTTTCCTCTCATCTATTTCTCTTACTTTACGCTCACTGTCGGATCGGCCGAAGTAGCAGAAGGGGGTCGCATAATACCAATTATGTCTTCCAAAAATTTACTTCCTCTGAATTTATCCAACAATCGCAGCCTATCTTCTAATCTCCTTTCTTTCAAGGATTCCCAACCCTCTTCTGAGAGTATTTGCGTAACACTTGCTTCTCTATCGTAGTTTTTTTTAATAAATCGTATCGCCTTTCGCTGCACGCTGCACTTTCTCAAGTTCGCGAGCGTTTCATCCACTGGATCCCACATACTTGCCGCGTATACCAAATGGGGCCTAATTAGCGTGAAATAGCATGACGAGGCCAAATTTAGACGAAGTTTTGTCATATATCGTAGAAGTTCACTAAAGTGAAAAATCGTTTTCGAAATGAACGTAATGTATAACTCGGAAATGCACGAGGGATCTCTTTTCTGTTTAAATTGTCTGCTAAGTACTCACGTCCTGTGATATAAATCCAATTGGACGAATTTAAACATTCGAATCACAGTTTCCGCTCTCACGCCCTGCTCACTTATCGTGTATTTTACCGCTCTTTCCTCTCCAAACCAAATTGGAATAGAATTGGAAAGCTATATCGTCATCTGATACCTGCAATAGCCCCTACAATCTCCCGTTCTTTATTCTCACAATTGATTTCGTTGGCAGAATGATCGCCTCCCTTTCCATTTGCCCCTTTTCCTTTTATCCTATCTCTGAATCAACACATCCCGTCGAGTTCGAATTTGCCTAATATTAGACCTCCTCCTCCCCCTTTGAAATCACTTTGAAGGTACCTTCGAGAGACTAAGTGATTTATTCGACCATTATTATGTATATTACGAGTTGTGTATCGATTGAAACGGATTGAAAAGGTACCTCCTAACCTAAACTGGAATCTGTATTTTTCGTCCAGAAGTAGCTGGGAAATGCGTCTTTCACAGAGAACTAAGTTATATTTAATTATATCAAGGTTGTTAGAAGTTACGTTAGAAACTTCGTGTAGTTGCTAATTTGAGTAACATCTTTACTCCAAATCTCATGAAAACGAAAAGAACACTTCGTAATATCCAGAGGAAGTTTAATATCCTGTCCAGGATATAGCTTATCCTGTGGAAATTATAGTACGAATTGTTCTTATCTTTTTCATCATGTCTTTCCAGGAAGTACGGCCAGAAATGATAGATTATATTCCAAATAAATCTCATGATAATTTTTTCAATTTTAGTTGTTATTTAGAATCAGAAGTCTCTTAATAAATGTCTCTCGCCTCGCCCATTCTGATCCTATACTACTATCTTCTGCGTGGTTAGTTGACTCAACTTTTATTATAACCTAGAGTACTTAATTTGATGCACTATTTGAGCGATGGGGTGTTAGACACCCCTAAAGAAAAGTTAAACATCATTGAAATTTAGTCTTAAATTAATTTAGAAGTTCCATGCCAGATCCTCTCTCTTTTGCATTCGTTTGTAAATGTCGCACTTCAAATGTTTATTCAGATCCTAGCTATGGGCAAATTTCGAGGTAATAATTAATATATTTGCATTACGTTATTTCCCTGAAATGTGAACATCATCACCAGAGCCAAGGTTAAACAATAAAAGCAACAAAATATTCTAGAATTATAATTTTTATATAATTGTAATTTGTTTCGATTAGATTGTATTTGGCCTCTAATTTCTCTCATTATATCACAATTTACATGAAAAATCGTTGAGAATTTCACTCAGTAATAAGTACTCACTCACTACTAATCACTAGTCACTCAGTAGTAACTGTCTTGTTAAAAGTGCTTAGGTCATTTCGCACGTAGGCCCCTACCAGGGGCCGAACCCTGGACCGCTTACACTGAAATCGAACGCGTTGCCCACTTAGCTATCAGGAGCCCCGAAAAAAATCACTCAGAGTCCTTTACTGTTCATACTGACAAATATAGCTTGCAAAAATTTTACTATAAAATTCATATCAACGCAGGGCCAATATATTTGTGGGAATAAAGTATGGTTGCATAAAAATAGTAATTAGTTATCTTGCCTTTATCCTAAGAAAATCTCCCTTAAACATGTGACTCAATTATAAGTTTATTATTATGAAAGCAATTCTTGCGAAACCAAAGCATGATCAGTGTAATATTTCACTCGCTTATTATGTTTCATTTCAATAACACTCTTTAATTGCGGAAAATGATTCTTCTCTGTTTATAGCAGGTGAGGCATTTTATTTTGAAAACTTTCCACGCCGCTTTTTCCACCATACTCATAACTTCTGTTTTTCTGTGCTATCAAGAGTCTTTAAGCTTACATTTTTGACCAGCTTCGAATTGTTTTATCCTCGGCCTGAATATTGATGGAAAATTTATTTTCCGCGGAACAGAACGAATATTTCAGCGCGAACAATGTTTTTTCTTCTCTCGGAATGAACCTGCCGCTGAAGAGATCGGCCTATTTTCATTTTATTTCATTTGACCTCAGTTCGCACAATGTCAAGTGGTCGGCGAGCGCTTGCCTTTGTTTTTCCAAAGCCTGCAATTTTTGGAGCTGAAAGCCTTTCTAATCAAAATCATCCGTACAGATTTGTTGGAAGTTTCGATGATGGAAATTCTGTTGCTTTATTTTCTTTTGTTGGAAGTGCTGCTGGAGAGCCATTCTCACCTTTGTTTTCATACCGATTCCGACTACGATATGAATATGGAGTACCGAGCTTTTAATTAACTTCCGAGTAGTTCATGAACCGCGCTTTTAAATATTCTTCATTTTGTTAATTTGACCTATATTTTTGATCAAACAAAATTGGTAAAGAATGGAGGAAATTTATTACCTTCCGTTGAGTTTAATTAATGCTCTGAGTAAAAAGACAGAGAAATCAGGTGCTACCTCAAAATCTAAAAGCCATAGCTTTGCTTTAAGAAACTTCTTCGCAAGGCGGATGCTTTGTAATTCCACGAAAAGATCAATGAAATCAATTCAATGAATGGAGTGATTTACAAACCGAACATTTAAGTAAGATCGATCCTTTCAATTTACTTTTTTTGCGAATGAATAGGATTTTTATAAACTCTGGAAAATGTATTATCTTCCATGGGAATCCTGGAGGGTCAAAGTGGTGTTGATTACGGAGCTGAAAATTTAGCTTTCAGTGATTATAATACTTGGTGATTTACCTCGATGATGATTCATCGCCAAACTGGTACAATTTATTTTCTTAACAGGTAAAATGCTATGAGATCAATTCTAAATATTATCAATTTACATAATAAGACATTATTTAGGTTTCAGAATGTATTATGATTACCGTAAGAATCCATAATCACCATTGTTTTACTATCAGTGTTCACGAAGGTGGCGTCACTAAAAGACAAACTTCAGTCGGAACGTGCATCTGTGTATAAGGGAAACCTAATGTCCGTGACAGTGTTACTACTAATTTAGTAATTTTACACACACACACTAGTAATTTTTCATGCGCTCTGCTGAGGTAGCTTTTCTCTAATCATTAGTCAAATGACAGACTTGTCTCGAAACCTACCTATTAACGCATCCCAACACAATTTATATCCTATAATTTCAACCGTGAACTTTAATTATAAACCTTATTTGAACGAGTTCTCTGTGTTATAATAACAATAATAACTGAATTAATGGTAAAGGAATATATTCCCAATTATATCCACGTTATTCATAATAGTTATTAACGAACCCATTCAACAATTCCCTAACAAAAAATTCCGATTAGCCGGGACTCGGGACCGTGGTGTTGGAACGCTAAACACCATCGCGGTTAGTTACCTCGTGGGCTTACTAATTTTGCGCTAAAATTATGAAGTTATAACTTTCTGCTTTGCATTTCAGTCAGAGATCGTGTCGTAATTTGATTAGTTATTCTAATGCAGCAGTCTTGCGACGGGACTAATAAATATTTAAGTATAACTGAGGGACTGGTACTCGTGTAGGGTTTTACAGCTGCTTCCTGCTTTGATTAATGCACTACATACATATTTAGAAAGGTGGAAATCCCTTTCACTCGCATACACGCTCCTGGCAACGGAATAGTACTCTGGGGTATTTCTCTATCCTAGAATCATCCGCGGAAGCCGAGAGTTGTATGTGTATGTCGTAGAATAGTCCTTGCGGTGTTATAATCTCCTCTTGCGAGACTCTGCCCCGTATTTTGGCTTAGAAACGTGGAATGTTACTCTCCTGAGTACATAATTTACGAATGAGTCGGTATCTGTCTTCTGGGTTATCACGATGCCATATTGGATGCAGTTGTCTTCCTATTTTGGCATATTTAAGAGAGAATATAAAGGTTTGCGTATGTTGTCAAGACGTCCCAGTTTTTCGGGATTTATCTTTATTGTTTAGAAATGTATTCGAAAATATCTATCTTCCACATGTCCCTGTTTGCAGCGCTCTTCTTTTATCAATTACCATTCACTCTTCTTTCACTTTATTTGGTTATTGATTGGTATTATAAAATTGTGTTTGTGTTTGATCTTAGATGTGGCTCACCTTGTCAAACAGAGGAGTTTCAACGTTATGATGCTGATAATTTTTTCGTAATTTCGTGTAATTCACACACTTTCATATAGCCAATGTGATATGTTGCCACCTTAACCGAAGCCATTATAAAATAAGTATTTTAACACCCCCAACTACAAAAAAGAGGAGAAGGCATTAGTCCCGTTTATATAGTATTCGTCATCGACAGGGTACGTTTCCGGGTTTCAGAGTAAATGTTCAAGTTTTTTGGTTGTTTTAGTTGTATTTTTAGTTTTTCGGTTTTTTTAGTTGTACTTCATCAAATGCGGTCGTTTCGTGCATTTGGTCCCCCACCTGGAATCGAATCCGGTGCCGCTTTCATCAGAGGCGGACACGCTACCCACTTAGCTATCCGTAATCATCGGTGGTTCTCTGGACTCTGGATTGTGCCATTCATTCATAAGATCTGAAAGTGAGCTTTAACCTCTCCATATAGTTTTTAGCGCATGGAGTTGGGATTTTAAGAAATTGGCAAATTTGACATACTGTAAAATGTATACTCTTTTACGGGACTGAATAAGAATTTCTAATCCATACACGAGGGATTAGACATTAGAACATAGGATAAACAGAAAAAGTACGATAGATAAATGTAGAAAAGATGCCGTTGTAGTTATGAGGGAATTCTTTTGATGCGTATAAGGTAATCGTTTGTATTGGAGATATTTAAGATTGGAATAATAAAAATGAAATGCATTAATGGGTGAGAGAGAGGAATTGGTCCTGGAAGTTACTGAAGGAATGGTACAATCGAAAAGGCTTAATGAAAATTAATGATAACTATTAAAGGATGTATTAATAATAATAAAGATAAATGTTAAAGGATATAAAGAAGAACTTAACTAAAAATTAACCTTTCAACTGTTTAATCTCACTTTCAGAGTGCATTTTGATGAATTAATAAAGATTCGTATGCACTTTTATAATTATTACCATGTATTATAATTGTTGAGCAGATAGGCCAAAAACAACGTGGAAAGTACTTTAAAAGTTAAAATATATTACAGGGAAGATTTCAATATTATACTTACAAAATATACAGAGATAACATTACGAACCTCCTTCACAAAATTCAAACAGATTTATATCAATTCAAACATGAATTTCGTTATATCTTCAAATCCCGCACTAATTTATGCACACATACAGTTCCATACATAATACAATTAAGTTTATTAAAAGTGATTAGTGCTCGTATCGATTCACTATTTTTCACCAAGTCGAACTCGTGGTAAAGTTTGGATTAGAAGAGACAGAATCATTTAATCCCACCTCCTCTCTGTGGAGCCGTTCTTCTGCGCGGAATTCAGTAGTCTCTTCGGGGTGTTTACACGAATCAACGAACTGCCAATTGAATAGCTTGTTACTTGAACAAACTTCCGCCTTGAATCCGAAGGAAAGTGACTCCGGCGAGAGCGTACAGCCGCCCCACTCTGAACCCCTTTAATGTCACTAACGGCGTAGAATTGGAGGCTCCAAAAGGGAAGAACAAACGGAATTTGGCCAATCAGAGAGAGGGCAACCCTTCCCTCTGGTAGAAGCAGTTAGTGCCAATGTCAGACTTGGGGCTGACATTGGCAGAAGGATGTGCGAGGGTTGATATAATAGCTTGAGGGGATGAAAAGAAAGCTTCTCCTGGACTACATTTTGTCAAGGCCTCCGTAGAAGAAAAAGAAGAACATTTTTGTGACTATTATTTTCTTTATTAAGTTTAACTAATCTAACTTCTTAATGTCTTTTTTCTTCTTTCTTCAACTGAGCGTATTTGCCCTTTGAATCTCAAACCGACACTGAAAATAGAAAAGTTTTTATGGAGGACGGTTTAACCCTCATGGAAATCTGAAGAATACTTTTACTTTTACTATTCTCCTGACTTATTCTCTACAAATTATGGACAAGTATGTTTCTACGACAATTATTCCATAATGAAGTTCCACAGACCTTTGCCTCAATATACCTGCAAGGGCAGCACCTTTTTTTATTTTTCTGTCTAATAAACGTTAAAATTGAATCGTACGGAATGACTGTCTGTGATATTAGTTCCTTGAGGGAGATGTTGGAGACTCCTTTTTATCGTTAAAATTTGAAAATGTTTATATGCTCATCCATTTTAAACCCTACTTAATAGGAATTCCAAATTCATTTTCTGGTTAAAATGCATCTTTATTGATTAAAACTTTGGAAATTGTTGACGTAATCTGTCTCATGCATATGATAACTTTTCGTAGTAAAATTTCGTAGCAATATATTTTATCTTTACATATTAGATTTAGATAGAGTTTATTCAATATCGAGTGTATACTGCTTAAATCATGACTGATGATGTCTGTAATGTTAATGTATTGCATTGTAACTTTTGTATGAATTATTGTATTGTATTTTATTGTAATTTTTTATAAAGGCGTAATTCTGTATCTATAATAACAATGCATTAACAGATAATGTTTTGTATGACGCTGTCACCTGATGCACAGTCAAATCGCAGCGGGTATATTGTAATAATAATAATAAAATCTCGCCAAATACTTATCATCCTGGAAGATCAGCATATATTAATACTAAGGCGAGTTTTTGGCTATGATAAGGATATTTATAAGCATTAATTTTATGAGAGTCGTTAGAGTAAATATATTCAGTAATTGTAAATCAGCTCGGATATAATTGGTTAATAGAGAGTGTTTCTTGGTGGTCGTAGATTAGTGCACTATTCGTGGACAATTTATCCAAAATTCTCGACAGCATATTCCACAACTGCATTTACTGATTTTAAACTATTTAAATTCAAGCCATAAGCAGAAAATTTATCTTTCTCGACATTATTTAAATTGCTTCTTAATAATATTTATAACATAGCCCTATTCTGAAACCATTATCATTATCAAATTTTTCACGAAGAAAAAGTCTACTCCTCATTTAAGTTTAAAATCAGTGAATTTAGAAGTTCGTCGCTTTTTCTTTTCATTTTCATAGCTCGAAATTAAATCTTTAATGACAGATCCCTAGTTGAAACATTGGTCGACTTTGAAATCTCTGGTATCGGCTTTTAATTTTTTATTCTCTTTTTCAACAATAAGTTTCCCCACTTTAAGAAAAATGAGACGTGTTCAAATAAGTAAAAGTAGTTTTTTTTTAATTTTATACTTGGATGTCCCTTTGCTTTAGGAGACGTTGCAGAACTGAACTTTCTCCCTTAAACTTCCCTTTTCTTCTCTCATTCCCTTTTCCATTATTCTCGGCTACTCTCGAGACCTTTTGTAAATGTCCTATTCAGCAATCAATGCTTTTTCTCCAACGTACACGCGCCATTTAACACTTAAAAGAACCTCTCTCTTCTCGATTTTCTTCTCTCTCCGTCTTTATAGAACTCTTAATGGAATTAGTTTCCTGAGAAAAATCTGACTAGTTATTTCAGTTCAAATAACTTTCCTAGCTACGTTTAATTTTTAGCCGTCGTGTGATCTTAACGTTAAATCGAAAATCCTGTGATGCATAGAACTAGTACGATACCGCTTTTTTATGCTAATTTCCGTACATTTATAAATCAAAAGTCATTCAAATAGCATTTTATATATCGATATTATCCCAATGTATTCTTCAGATTTCGATTTGCGAATAGCGATCATGTAATTTATGGGAGGGCAGAATCACAAGGTAGAGTTAAGTAGCCCAAAAATTCAGTGAAAGAACAGTTTGGCAGTACTACTACTTGAAGTGAACTATATAATATAATTTCAAAACCGATTGTTGCTTAAGCTTACTTAAATGCGACAGTTTTCCATAAAAAAGTCAAGCATTGGTATAATTTTTCCATATTTCTTATTATTGCCTTCTTTCACTTTTGTTAACTTTTGATTGAATTGAAGTAAACCTAACGAACGTGTCCGAAGGAAAAACGGAAATGAAAAGAACCTGACAGAGCGGCACACATCCCGGGTCTTCTGCTTTACGGAAATGTCTGAATGTTCTGGTAGCACGGAAAGTGGAAGATCCGCCTTCGATTCCCGGTTCTGTCGGAACTTTTTCATTCATTTTTTTCTTGAGATTTGCTCGAAATTAATACTTAATTTTCAAAATCATTTACCACTCAGTCCTTAAACGCATATTTTAATCTGTTCGAAATCGAAAGGGAGGAGAGATATATTCCCTTCAATTAGCATTACGGTAAATAAAGGTTTCCATATTCTACTTATTGTTATTTTAGGGAAACGTAAATACGCTTAATGTTAACTAAACAATGACGTTTTCCTTTCAATGTGAGTGCTACGATTGATATCAATGTGAGACCAGCAGTGCAGTAAGGTAACATTAATCTTTCCTATGTTTGGTTTACTTCATTTTCACACGGGTTTAAATACCACAGTCAAGCATTCCATTGCAATAAAAATGTATTCCAATCTTGATTCAAATACCTTTGATATTAGAGAGTTTACGGTTTTTCGTTTACTTTGTATTGTAAACTAAAACATTCAATAATGCCTATTTTAGCGACAATTTCTCGCGCCGTACATTCTACTAGTTGCACTTGATCTTTTGAGTGCCGGAAAATTATCATATCGTAGCACGATAAGATAATAACGGAAATATATGCCATTCACAAAATCTGAAATTATAATGTAATTCTTTTATATAATGGATTTAATCGTAAATTTGATTAAATATTCTATTCGAGCATATTTCACTTGTCATATATTCTATAGGGCCGCGTATTGTAGAAACCTTGCAAAGGGTTCATTTACTGAAGCGAGTAAAAACTGTTCGATGGGTTCGATTTTTGCTCCTGCCGAACCGAAATTTCGAATGTTCGGAAGCGGAAATCGGAACGAAAATAAAGACAACTTGAGGTGCAAAAATCTACCGAAAGCTTTATGTATCATATAAAACAACCCTTCACAAAAATATCTGCAAAACCCTATCTTTCAACAGTCGCATTACTCGAACCAATGGATTGCTTCACTAGCTAATGTATCTTTATTCCAATTTATTGCTCTGAATTTAACTGTACGAAAGTAATGTCTCCATTAGATTTCTCTCTAATGATAAATGTGTCAGAAAATTTAGCGTTGAAATTACTCGAACCTTTTATTCGATCATATTTCTTTTAATTTAGCTTTAAATGAGCATGTAAATTTGGAGCAGTTGGAGTTTTACTTTCTATTCTAATGCATCGCCATTAGAACACTCTTTTAGCTTTTAGGATCATTCGAAGATGATTTCCATTGGCTCTCATTCAGTTGCTCTTTTTATATCTCAATTTCTTACAACAGATTTCAGTTCTTTTAACATTGGTTACATTGCCTTTGCTTCCTCTAAGCTCTGATCGATGTTTTCATCACTGAAGAGTGTTTGTGTATTTTGTTTAAACAACTGCGAATCGATTATGATCTATGTAGTACATTCCTGAAAACTGAAGCTACCTTTTGCATAATTAGTCCTTTTGGATGGTCTTCGGAATAAACTTCTAATGAATTAAAATACTCAATTTTAGGCTAAATTAGTTTTTACATGACTTTATAAAGCTTCACGGTGTAAACGTTATTTGAAAGACTGTTTTAAATGCATTAATTTAGGTAATGATCGATGAAAGTATTACTAATGCATTAGGTACATTTCACGATTAGGCTTGCTCTCAGGAAAAATACAAAGAAGAAATGGCCTTGAAAAAAGTCTTGCGCAACTTGAGAGTTGCTTGCTGTAAGGTGGAAAATTTTGGTTCTAATCCAGTTACTGTAATTTCATCAGGCGTAGATGGTAATAAGATAAGATGGTGTAAATTTGCACCGAAACCATGTTCGCATAAATAAATTCTGTGGAAAGTTAACCTTCTATTTCTTCTTCGATTTTAAAATGAAATTCCACCAGATTTCACTTATTACTTTTAACTTTGGATAATCGTTCATTATGAAAAATGTTTAGGGCACCATCTGATTTCACTTCAGGCTGGTTTCCTTCTATTATATGCAAAATCCCATATTCTCACTCACTTGATGTGGCGTGTGCTTACGAAAGCTTCCTTACAAATGATAACTTTTCTCCAATTAATACTACGAGTATGTCAGCAAATTTTATAACAATAGCAACGAATTAACTTGGAAATAGTTGTAAGGACTGCTTGTTTAATTGGTTTATGATGTATTGGATGTAGACTGAGTAGATCAAGACTGAATTCTATTGCTAGAACAGAGAGTAAGGTAACTACGCACATAAAGGTGTACACCTAGGTGAATTTCCCAGGAGTAAAGGGCATAAAAAATGTCAAACAGGACCGGGATTCGAACCAGGAACTTCCTCTTTAACGGTGGATGCTTTAGCCAATTAATTATCTCAACAGAATGCGACATAATTGGGTAAAGCATCTGCCCGTAAAGAGGAAGTCCCAATCCTGTTAGTCTTTTTTCATGCCCCTCTGTCTATAGCTATTTTTTCCAGTGTGTTTTTGCCCCCAAACTATAATTTCGTTAGCTTATCCTATTTGCTTCAAATTTCCTCACAGAATGGTCAGGTTTCTCTCAAATGAATAATTTGCACTGTATATTTGCACTCCAGAACAAATTTCTCTCCATAATCTCTAATAAATTGTTCAACTACTCTGGTCAGCTAACATTTCTCACTAATGTTCAATTTAAGTGTCTTCACAAAGTCTTGAAATGTCTGCTTTCGTGGGAGCGTGTGATTGTTCATTATCAAGGGAATGAAAGGGTGGGATCAGTGCTGATCTCTTTGGTTTGAGATGGTACTTACCACATGGCAACAACCCTGCCATTTGTCAACTGCGACCGCCGCGCAGTTAAATTCAACTAAACGACCACTGCAGCACATTTCGCTAGAATTCCGGGCGAGAAAAGATTGAGCATTTGATAAGATCTGATGTGGTGGGGGTAATTAATGTGCCATTACTGCAGTGGAAATGAAACCGAATTTTGCGGTACTGTTTTTTATAGGATTGTGGTATGAGTGTTTCAGCAACGTCTGGAGGGTGTTAAATGTACGTTTGGGTCCAATGAAGATGTGTTAACGTAACGATATCATCATACCATATATTTGGACTTTTTATACCAACTTATCAGCATTAAAGATGAAAATCATAAATCCATTATATATTCCAATGAAATAGAATTTTTTCGGCAAATTCTAGGTATGATCAGGCATTATATACGTATTATCAATTATCAACATTATTGACGTTTTTTCAAGGTGACAACTTGGGATTCGGAGTATTCCTTTCAAAATATTTAAATTCTCCTTGAAGGTATTTCTCTATTGCAGTTATTTCTCTGAATACGTTTAAAGTTTATATCTTTATACTACTAAACATTTCAACAATAGGATACTATTCACAAGAAATAAGACAGCTTCACTGCTACATAACAATATACAAGATAGCTTCACTGCTACATATCACATAAAGGTGTGATTCTTCGATTTAATGTTAACAATCTGTATTGCAATTTGCTTTTCGTAGCTGATCGTGTGTACAGCAATTATTATAATACTGATCCCCATTGACCTGATTAGAACAATATTTTAACCTTTTCCCTAAATGTAACAATTGTACATACATAATATAGATTTTCGTCTAAAAATTTATTTCTAAAATTTCGCTTCTATTAATCTATTAAGTTCATTTACGAAGGAAATGGATACGTTTGACATTTGGAACTTACGTATGCCTGAGGAAATCTTATTTTAATGCATAGTCTGGAAAATTACGAATCACATGTGTTATAGAGAATTATTTACATGAGAACAATCTTTTTACAGTTATACCTTTTCAATTAATTAATATCATTCTCTAGGAACAATAAGACGGATTTATTTGTTAGTTCACTGATATCAGAGGTTTCTAAAAGTGAATATTTCAGAGTGAAAAAAGATATTTTTAAGGTAAAATATTGCGGTTATTCTGCGAAATAAGAGTCCTTTGCGCACAAAAGAATTAAGGATCTGAATTTAAATCAACGTTTGGAAGTGATTCTTTTATCAAAAAGGGAGAGATTCTCATCTTGTGTCCTGAAGTATTTTTGTTACGCTCGCAGATTTGTCGTAACGATTTCATACAATACGTATTGCCTTTCGTTATACTTTCTCTAATTCCCGAATACTACACTGTAAGAACTACGTCCTGATTGATTGAGATTATTTGAATGTGCAATATCTTTAAAACCTAACTACTTTAAATGTTAATATCCAGATAAAAATCCAAGAAGCAGTTGTCATTTGAGAGAAGAGAAATTCTCCACCCAAAAAATCTTTTTCGACTTCAATATAGATTGATTGACAATTTTATATCCAAAATTATACTATAGATAAATAAAAATGTATATATCAAGCAGAATCTATGTTTACAGATTTATTTATCGTAAACTCAGGTGAAACGCTTGAAATAGCGTTATCATTTAGCGCACTTCGCTACGGATCGTTGAATACGTCCAACTACTTATTCTAATGGAAAGAAAACTCTCCGATCACATTCGCTAAACCAACGGCTAAAAATTGAACACCGAGGAAAAAGCAGGACTAAAATCAAAGATGATGATCGGAAGTTTGCAAAAGTGGTTATCCCTAGGATATCCGTGAGCTTTATTGGAGCATGAACAGGAATGAAGAAGGGGTTAAAGAGAAGGACTGGGGTTCATTGTTGAGCTGTCCGAGGATTAGGAGAGAGTGGGATGCAGGAGTGGTTTAGAGTTTTTTATAAGTAATGGAGGATGAATTTTGGGTTAGCTGAAGACTTCGCAAGGACGTGTGGAGGGGAGTAGAATATACCGGTAGCGAGAAATTGTGGCCGGGAAATGGAAGGCCTCTTCCCGGCTGCTGAGTTGTCTTATCGATCCAAGCCTCAGGGCTTCACTCCTGAACTACCTCATCTCCTTTCATTTTTTACATCTCCTCCACTTTAACTACACACTTGCATTTGCTGGAGTTATCTCATGCGAAGCTATCATAATTAGTACTAGCAGAAGTGTATGAGAAATCTTAGATAGCCATTTTTATATCAACAAGGGAAACTTTTGAAAAGGTCACCTGGCTTCCAGGTGCGTGCAGATTGTCTCCTATGTCTTTTTCGTTTCTTCGTCTGTGTTCCTTCCCGCAAAGAATTGTTGAATAAAGTCGTTGCTAAGGCCTATTCGGAGTGGCGTCACGTTAGATTGAATTGAATATTTATCAACCGTAATATTTTATCATCCCGTCCATTTGTTTTCGACAAATTAAATTACCACCGATGCCCGTACAATCTTAGTCATTGTAGTATATGTGTGAAGTTAATCTATAGATTTCCTATATTTTGAGGGATTTTTGCTGTTTTATAATTATGCATGATTGATTTATCCCTATCGTTTAAATGAGTTTTGTTTTGGTAGAAAGTTTCTTTCAGTTTCTTGTTATGTGTACACAATTTCTTGTGTATTATTATTTGTAAAAATTGAAATAATCGTTTCAGTAAAATCCTTCATAGTGCAATCACGAGTAATGGTTTATGCGTGAATTCTAAATTCGAAAATTGCTTTCAATTTTCCAAATATGTGTTTATGGCTAAACACAATGTCTAGCTTGTAATTTCTCCCCTAAAGTATTTCAAAAACCAATATTACACTCTAATGATGCATTAGAATTGTACATTATAGATTATATTATTGTATTCAATTTCCACCGTCCCCATCATTTCACTTTAAGTAAACACGTCTTTGTTAGCAAATCGGCGCAGATTCTTCTTGACGGTTTAAAAGTGTTAACGTTTTGAACTCTTTCGGGAAAGCTTGCGAAAAGAATAAGAAATGGTATTATCGTGATTGCATTGCTTACAAGGAATGCTTCTAAAGAACCTTTTTATCCTTTCCTAAACTTTCGAAGATTCGTATTAATCTTTAATAATGGCGAAGTTTTTACCCATTGGAGGAAAACTTTGCGACTCATCGCCATCTCCCGTTTTCATAGGCATAGATGAAAAAAGGACCGGAGTAAAACTTTTTCGGAAGACATAAAGCCTCCAGAAATTCCCGTTCAGCGCTTCGTCAAAGCTTCCTTCAAGAGATTTTATCTCGTTTCGGACGAATTTGGAATTGAAAATGGCAGAATTTAATTTTCGCTGTATTGGAAAAAACGAATTTTTTCCTTATCTTCGAGGCAATAAAGACAATATTTGATGGGACTCTCTGTATACTCGCTAACCATATTGAGATTCTTTGGATGTATTTCGTTTTGAAATCCTCCATTACAAGAAACGACGGGGCATTATTTGGAATCGAGTATCATTCCTGAAAATGAAACTTCGCTTACTATATATGTTATACCGTATGAATTGCTGACATTCATTTTTATATATCTTTCATTCTTGTACTTAAATGTTCAGCATTTAATGATGGCAGTCCGTTTGTGCGTTTTGAATTGAACGGAGAATTCCTTTTATTTTTTATCTCGTTCTTTTAAGTGATGTTTGGTGCTGTGCAAGTACGCAGTTAATCGTAAATCTGTAACTAACTGCTCATTATTCGTATCTGGTTAATTTTATATTTGTTTGTCCAAGTTGTTCACTAATTTGGATAACAATGTATTCCAGAATATTTTATTTAGGTTACATTTTATCTGTATTCAAAATTTCATTACTCATTTCCTTAAGAATGAGTCTTCTTCATTCCTTAAGTAAATGATTACTTATCGTATATGTTTTACTTGAAATTTTAGTAACGGCTAATTTATAGATGAGACTAGCTCTTTTTAGCTGTATCGTATCGTAAAAAGCTGTACGCTTTATATCGATAATAGTATTTGCTGGTATTCCGTATACTGTAGTTTCTTTTACGAGAAAGTCATTCAGCAAGTCGGCGATATTAATTTAAAAAAAAAAGGAAAAAAGAAGAAATTACTTGGAAATATTGGCTTGTTAGGTAAGTTTACAAGAATTAAAAATGGTAGTTTGAAATGGTACTCGTATTTACAGAAATGCCTTTTTAATGACTTTTTGTAGAAGTCTAACATCGAAAAGATGGTAAGGTGTGATAATATAAATTATAATTAGCTTGTAACTGATCACTGCTCCACAGGAAACAACTTCAAAGGCGGATGGTTACTATGACAACATCGCCTTCATTAGTTCCTCCAGAAACTTTTGTATGATTTCATTCTGACTTACTATCTTATTAGATCAACTTTATGTAAATTAGAATAATTAAAAGTGTGCTGTGTTTTTAGTTACAGCGTTTTTTATTCAAAATAGCTCGTTCTATATCGTTAGGTAAAGGACTAATTCGTATTACTTTTTCGCATTAACATGAGTTTGCCAAATTATTATTCATAAAACATTTATATCCAAATCCTGTTATTTTTATTTTTAATAAAAATTTAAGTTTTACAGCACAATTTATGGTAAATGTTCTTTTATATTTCCCTTTTTCCGCCGTTTATTTAATGTCATTAATATGCTCTATAGAGTCACGGGAAAGCAATTAAATGATGAAGAATTGATGTGATGTAGTTTTGTGGAATTCTATCAAAATATTTCATTGGATTTACATACTACGACGAATGTATTACTCTTAAACTAATTTGGTTGATTGATCGTTTATCAATATGTCTATTGAAGGGAGCGTTAACTTTAGATACATATCTTTAGATAATTTAATTACACTCGTTTAAAATCAATTTTGATTCTCTTTAAGAGACGTTGCGTAACCTTTTTATCAAATGGAATGATTTGATTAAAAATTCCTTTTACAGATACTCTCTAAAATCCATTACATAAATTAAACTGTATTATATATCCATGACATAATCTGCAGTAGTTATATTTCGATATTTTGATTACATATTTTCGTAAGCCTTCATTTTCTTACGTTATCATTCTATTCGAATTTTAGTTGATACCTCTACGTACTTGAAATCGTATCAGTACAATAATGGAGCCCTGTCTACAGTGATGGGGCATTGTATACGTTGAAGTAAATAGTTATTAAAGCCTCCTTATTATTTAACTTCTTGAGTTAGTGGAAATTAAAAGTAAAAGACTTTCAAAGTGGAAATATAAATGATAGGTAGCTTCTCTTAAAAGAAATGAACTTTGAGATAAATAGCTTTAGAAAATTGGGGAATCGACTTAGGTCATGCAATGTACTTAAGAGAGCCGCTAATTCAAGCCGCAAACCGGTAGCTCAAGGGCATCTTCCAAATGAGTAAGGCAGAAACGATTCCGTTGGATTTCTTGCGAAAGATCCCTCGACTTTACCCTTAAATCTATCCTCTTAGCCTTCCTTAGTTCCATATCGGTTGACGTCACTTGCAGTGCGGGTAAAACCAAATGTCTCAGATTGAGTAGAACGATTGCATTGTTATCATTTTATATCGTCTCGGGTTTATTTGTAACTGATTTTAAAGCGCGTGCGTCTTGAATGGTATGAATTTTTATGCAATACATTAGTAAACCTATTGTGTCATTTCAATTGCACGATAGCTGTATTTAGTTTTCATTTTTATATCATTATTCCAATGAACCATATCAAGGAAATTAAGAAAGAATGAGTTGCCAGATATAGAAGAAAATTAAAAATATTAGATGTAGATTCCATGCCTTGTATTCATAGAAAATAGAGGAAGACTTTTGATTCCACCCGGAGTATAAATAGTTTGTCTAGAAGGAATAGAATGAGCTAAGAGTTTAGGGAATCGCAGCCGGTACTTTGTTCCGCGGTGATTTGGTACGCTACAATTTGGTCCCACGATGATTTGGTACGCTACAATTTGGTCCCACGATGATTTGGTACGCTACAATTTGGTCCCACGATGATTTGGTACGCTACAATTTGGTCCCACGACGATTTGGTCCGAGGTGACTGGGTGCGGGCCAAATCGTAGCGGACCAAATCACCGTGGACCAAATTTCCGGGTGCCTTAGGGAATAGTTGATGAAGACTAAGAGACCACATAGAGAATTTGGTCAAAAAACATATAATGATTATGATACTGATAACTTACAATGATTATGTTAACGATTCGCTAACTAAGATTAATTTTCGAGAATTTGGTCTTGACAGCTTAAAGACTTAATCTAAAGAACAGATACATATTTTTAGAGGAATGGAAGAAATTAAACGTGAATAATACATTTCGTTGTTCTGCTGAAAAAATATTACGAATACCTCTGCATTTTTCAAAAACGGTGCTAATGAGTTCCAAAAGGATTCCGTAAAATCTGTCAAGACATGCTTAGGATTGGGACTTAGAAGTCACTACGAACCCCAACTCGGTGATGTTGCCTGAGAAAAATTGGTCAGAGGGTCGATGTACATTTTTCACGCTATCTTTGCATGGTCTATCCGAGTTTCTGGTCGCGATGGGGTTTGTTCTGACGGCGTTTCGCCTACCCTCCATCTGGGTCGGACGATCCTACTAGAACTAAGGGGAATCGCCGTCAGAACAATACCCATCGCGGCTGGAGACTGACCATGCAGAGACCCAGTGAATGCCGCGGAAATCTGCGAACCAACATTTTCCATGCGTTATTTTATTTTTCTGAAACCTAAATTTAAATAATGGAGAGATAGGGAGCATAATGGCACGAGAGAACTTGTACAAGAATAAAATTCAAATGTTTCAGAATGACAGATGCGGCTGATAAATAGAAAAACGTGAGGAAGTCGGGGAGTAGAGTCTTGAGAAAAGAAAGCTGTCGGTTTAAGTTCTTGAGAGTGGGGTGTTTGGAAAAAGACCAAGAGAAAGGTAGAGAAGATGATTAATAGTAAAAGAAGGGCCTGCTATCTAAAATAATTGCAGTTATAAATTTTGTTAGTATCGGTCCGGAATGTTAGAAAGATAATAAAGATTAATAATGTTAAGCAGTTTCTTAGATATTGTCAACTTAAATGAAGTGGACCGCACATTATGAAAGTAGTGTGGATGAAATGACGGAGAATTGTGTTGTACGCTTGTTTTTGCGGGAAATTAATTTGCAAATTCCAGGTTGATGTTCATACCATTATTCTTCTGGCAACTAGAATTGGGTATTTATCTTTGTAATATTTAACTACCAATGGAAATTTCTTCAAAATGAATCTTTAGGATAACTTATCCAAATCATTGAAAGGATCCGCACATTCGTATGAGAAACAGTTCTCTGTATGGAAATATTGTTTCTTTAGAGATAATGATGTTTGAATATGCGTTAAAAATTACAAATTAGAGGCAATTTTGTATACAGTTTGCGGTTATATTCGAAGAAGTTTATTTATTTATTATGGAATTAGTAAGATTCATATACATATGAATATGATTTCTACGTACATAACTTCAAAATTTTGTGTACGTAATCGCTAGCTATATCACAAACCGTAAGGAATTGGGTAAAATCATGATAAGATGAAGGATAAGGATGCAGGTCTAGGCTTCATTAGGCTCGGTCGTCAAACCATTGTGATCGCTTCGCTTTACGAAAAGGCGAATTCCTTGGATTCACCTATATTTTTATAATAAAAATAATAATAACTTCTTTGGTAGAAACAGGAAGACCCCAATTTCATTCATTTTAATGATTATTATTATCTACAAACGCCCAACACCATTCACTTACCGGAAAAAGTATCCGTCTAACCGGGAATTGGTAACTCCACCACCCCAGCCGTCTACTAGGATTAACGGTCGATAACTATGATAAATATGACGCAGAAGTTAGTATATTTATTTACGATTACCTGCCTTCGATAGCTTCAATAACATTTTATGAATTAAGAGGTGTTTTACTCGTCCTAGTATGTACTTCACGAAAACAAAAGAGAAAATTAACTAGGGTCAGGGAATTGACTTTTTCGGCGGAGTGTGTAGTAAGGTTTCTGAAGTTCATGGAAGCATCTTTCGTTGAGTTTCGGAAATGTGAGAGGGAAAAGGTCTTTAAAGTAATAAGACGTTAGGATGCCGTAAAAGGAACCTTCGCATGCTCCTTCCTGCTCTTCCCACCTGCCCATCCTTCCTTCTCCCTAAACGTTTGCCTTGTTCTTCCCAACTCTTAGCTCTTCCGAGCACTTAAACCTTTATAGTAATTCGTAAATTCGAAGTTGTCCGTCATCACCAATCTAATGATCTCCTTTATGGGCTCCGAGGTCGGTTAGCTTCCGGAACGAAAATTTATTTCTCTTTTCGGGAAGTTTTTCACTTGGATGGATGAAATATTGATTCCGGTGATAAATGGAGATTGCTTCGTAAAATATTTAAAACTTAATTAATTTCCGTGGAGCGATTACCAGGGCAAATTCCGCGCATACTTAATTCAAAATTACACCGTTGATTTGATGTTTAATGAGACGCTCATAGGGTTCCATTCTTAATTGCAATTTTGGAATAAATCCCTGCAATCAATGTTGTGTGAAAAGTGTTTCAGTAGTTTTCACAGTTTAGTTGGGCGTTGCGTCGAATACCCTTTAAAGTCTTCTCTATAGTTTACTTCACCTTCTTTTATAGTTTCTGAAGACCATCTTATGATATGAATTTTTTTTCATATATTTAGAGAGATTTATTTATTGTACATTGAGCTGTGGAATTTTATACACCGTATAACCTGATAATAGAAGGCCTCTCGAAAAGTTCCATGAGGCAAAAATCTCACAGTTTATCTAATATTTAATCGAGTATATTCTAATACAAAGTTGTTTTGATAGGAACGGAGCCTTGAGATGTAATTGCAGGTGCTCGCCATTACCTGTGATCCGAATTGGACGTGAAAGCCGAAATGCTTTCTAAGAAATTGATCATCGGTGGACATGCATGGAGTTCAAACAGCGCAACAAGAGAATTTAACATTTTAATACCTTCGAATTCGGTTTAGTAAACACGTCCACGCACTCGGTTCAAGTTTAATGGAGGCACTCAGGCTGATTGGGTACCTTAAGGTAACGCTGGAGGTTGGCAGAATCTTCAAATTATTTATGAAAGCAGTAAAAGCGGTTTAATGAGATGCGGAAGATGAAGTGGGCACTTTTGTCAGTCGTACATTTTGTCAAATCCCTCGTTCTACCGTTTCAAATGTCTCTGGATATAGATCCTTCCTTGAATTTGCTCGCTCTTTATGCAGTGGGACAGCCGCACATGTGCTTCGAACGATTCAATATTCGAACGTCTTTGCAATGTTTCAGTGATAGGCTGATTGTGATGTCTCATATACATCGGTGAAATGTGCCTTGCAATGTCTGGATGGATTGATCGAATCTTCTGCAAATATTTCAAAGTCTCTACGTCTCTGAAAGGTCGGCTTTGATTTTAATTTTAGCAGTTTCCATTTATTTAAACAAGATATACTAAAATTAAATTGATATCGTGGAATGATGATAAGTTTTTACAATTTTCATACTGTATAATTCTTCCTTCCGCTCTGAGAAATCTTTTTGAAAAATTGTTAAATATTTACAAACTCATAATTTCTCAGAATAAATTTTAAGGTCTAATAAAATTTTCATGTCTTTTGAAAGTCCTTTTAGGTTTAAATGTATACGTATATCCCAATTCTTCCATTCTGAAAATTCTGTTGCCTCTTGAATTGAAAAAGTTTAACCTTGAGTAGCAAAAAAACGTTTTAATTAGCAATTTTATAAAAATAAGGAAATAAGGGCTACATTAGTTTTCTTTCCTTTCTCTCAGTTGTGAATAATAATTTAATTTTTGCGCTGAGTTATTTCTATAGAAAATGGCAATTGCATTAAAGGTTACATACCCTCACTGTTACAAGTTTGTTCGGTGAGAGGTGTCAACGAAGCTCCTCGATGCAGGAAACATGTCTTTCGGGACATTGGAATCCTACTACAGGAATTTAGCTAAAGCCTCGTTCGTGGTTAGGAATTTGGAAAGGAGTTTTATCTTATAACCATTGGAAATCAATCTCAATCTATACTAGCGTAAAGTATTACCTTTCGATGTCTCTCTTTCAGAACCGGATTTTGTTAGCGATCTTCTTCGACTGAAAAGCTGAACGATCAAAGTCAGTATTATTTATGACCCGCAATACATTGAACCGATGTGCGAGTTGCTAGATGACTTCTGAGAGGAATAGATGTGAAAAATTGATCGTTATAGATTGAATTATCATATCTACACCTCAAGCCATGGCAATAAAACTCCTATTGCGTGACATTCGGTGCTGATTTAACATCCTTAATACGTGCCTCCCCAGAAAGATTATCCTATACGACTCTGAGAGCTTAAAGGGATATTTTTGAAAATGATACGAATGAACCGATGGAGGAATATCCGTCCTATAAATCCGATGTGATAAGATACGATCGCATCTTAGACATGAGGAAATTGGATTCAAGGCGATTCAATATGGATTCAAGGGAAGTCACTCTCTTGCTGAGGGAAATACACGGAGTTTTACGTAAGCAAAATCGAAAGAGATGGGCGCTGTAATGGGGTAGGCGTTTAAAAGAAGGAGCAGTGCGTGGGAAGCATGAAAGAGAAGAGAAAATATGAAGGAAAGAAGATTATTGCTGGGAAAGTAGAGATTATTGCGTATTTTGCAACACCGGTGGTTGTAATTAACAAAAAAGGCGAAGAAATTATATCAGATGAGGAGTAGGTAAGGTAAAGACTATGCTTCGAGAAAGTTATACTCTTATCGCAATAACTCTTCTTCTTATTCTTAGTGGATTTCGACAGTTTTCAACTGATCGTCCTACTTTGCTCTCGGTCTACGGTATCTTCTTTCATATTATTATAGCTTCTGCTATTATTCACGTAATTAAGTATTCCTAACCTTCTTCTTCCCTTCCCTAGTGTTCTTTTATTTCACCATGAATCTTCTCGGTAAGCAATTTCCGCTTAATATATACCCCATCCAAGAACTCTTTCTTATTCCTTTCAGCAGTTTTCTCTCCTCTCCGATATTCATCAAAACATCCTCATTTCTCATTCTATCCCTCCACTTCACTTTAAGCATTTTTCATCACTACCGCGTTTTCAAACTCTCCAAGTACTTTTCATTTTTCTTTTTAACTGTCCAACTGCCGTAAAATACCGCTCTCCAAACATAGCACTCATAAAATCTCTTCCTCAGTTCTTCTGGAATTCTACTTGCTGTAATCCTTTCTTCTTTTCATAACATTTCTACGCATAGATATCCTCTTCCGTATTACTTCGTTACCAGCATCCGATCCAAGTTACTAAGCTTCCTGAATGATCTCACTTTCTCAATAGCTTTTCCTTCTGTGGGTATATTAACGATTGTTTCAAATTGGAATTCGTACCTCAATTCCCATGTGATCTTCTCTATCAATGTTCTAAAAATGTTATTATCTGCGGACAAATTGAGAATGGGAAGCGTCCAAATAAGTGTTATATTATAATTTACCGCCTAATGTGATATCTATGACATTATACTAGAATTCGGTCCATTTGCTGAACCACGCATATTAACTATTTCAGTATATTTGCCTTTAAAATTTAAATCTTCACTCTGTACGTCTTCTGGTAGGCAGAAACGATTTGAACGATATCCATATTTAGATATTTTTTCGATATCTAAAAATTAAATTGTATCTTAGAACCCTATTTTCATTTTGTTCGTTATCAGAGGTTTCAAAACCAAGGCAATTTCATTTCTCAATCTTACCATGCAATTGGGAATCTATCGTAAATATGTATGGTTGATTAGAGGTTTTTGACGTATATCCTGTGGGTATCTCATAGGTTGTTTGGCTTTATTTACCCTTCTCTTTATGTATCCATTGAATGCAATTACAAAAAAAGAAACTAACTGGTGCACGTAAGCTGATTCTTCAACTTTGAACAGCTAATAACATCTCTCTTCTGTTACGCTAAATACTGAAGATTGTAATTTACAAGATTCAATTTTAGTAGACGATTCTGTAGTTGGGAGTACTTCCAGCTCTTTTAATTAATCTTAAAAATGTATTTCTATTAATACTGGAGAGCATTTATGTCACCTTTTTCATTTAAACATTTTAATTTGTCATTTGAAGAACCCAGTCGTGTCGCTATTTTTCACACTTGTTATTCTTTTGGGATCAGCCGCATGAGTACATCGTGCAAAGTATTACACCTTTCCTTAATCCTATTTAAACAATTAAAATTTACCTTCCATTCTTTAACACTCTTTTTGACTTTGGATGGTGGTATTAACACCCAAAATCACCCCTGGCTCCGCCATTGATATTTCTCAGGAATTATCTGTATTAAGTCATTTGTATCAATATCCTCTATGACCAGCTTTTCATCTTATCACTAAGAAAGTCACTCTTTCCGTGTGGTTCTTTCATTAAGAGAGTGGAAGATGTTGTAAGATCATCCTAAAGGGAAACGGTTAATAATACCCCAAGGGTTATCAGATAAAAAGTATAAAAATAATTTCTCCGATCCATGTGCGGCTCCGAAGAATTAGTTTTGAGAACATCACAGTCCTCGACGGTATTCGTTTTCTTTAAAATAACAATGTGTGAATAGGACTAAGATGATTTTGGTGAATAGGACTAAGATGATGAATTGGAACTAAGATGCTTTTGTGGAGGAAGAGGATTGGAGAAATGTAGAATAAGAAAAATTAATATTATGAAACGACGTCGATTGTTAATTAATATAAAGATAGGATGAAAATATGTTTTTTAAATCTGAAATACATCAGTTAGTATTAATTAATAATTATTCAAATAAAGTAATTCGAGATTTATGAATGGTTTTAATCTGTTATGCAAAATTTGTGAACTTCTAAACAAAGTTATTGTTGTCTATTATCGTGAATAAGCTCGTTGAATGGCGGAGGCCTTAATTTAGTGGTATCAAATTATGAAAGAAACATATTTACACACCAATTTAACTTCACAACATTCCTACCCTCTATAAACGAGAAACAATGTATTCTTCGTATTTTATAAACGAATTTATTTACCCACCGGTTTCAGCCTGACGGTTCAGGTCACCTGATGATGGCTGGAAGGCCGGATTAAAATGAACTGGATTTTAATCTGGATTTTATTAATCGGCCAGTTAATGCAATCGTGTGTAAATACGAAGTCCATTGTTCTATACTTGAAGGAAAGGTCGGGACAGAATTTAAGGTTGTTCGAGTGGAAAACGATATTACTTCATAACAATAACAAAAATTCCCCGACGAAAAAGTTCCAAGGAGAGATTCCAAGAAAAATGTTCATAAACCAGTGAATTAGCTGAATGGGGGCATTAAATATGCAGGAATATATGGAGCAATACTTAAGTAGAGCGAGGGAAGTGAGACGTAGTATAGGAAGTCGTCGTCGCAAAGGAAAGAAGAAGAGAGACGGTAATGAGCGAAGGGAGTGGGTGTAATAGGAGGTAAAGAGAAGAAGATAATGGAAGAGGACAAGGGAAAGAATAAAACGAAACCGGGAGGTCCTCGAGGGGTAATACAAGGAGCCGTGTGAGAGAGCTGTGCTCTAATACAAAAGGGTAAAGGTCGCTTCCTTGCTCCTCCCTTTCCTCGCTAACGTAACACCTTATGCCTCTTCCGAATTTTCCTTTTTATCCTCAGGAAGTGAAGTAATTTAGTGCGACGCTGTCTTTGCTTTTAAGTGTATCGCTGGACTTACTCTCTCACCAAAAAATAATTATTTATGCAATTTCAAACTATAAATATTGAATCATAATTATTTTGATTTTTCTCACTCTGTGTGATCCAATTTCGGACAATTGACTGGTCCTTACCAAGTTAACTACCTTTCTTTCGCATTTCTAGGAACTTTTTAAGTTTTGTCTTTGGCAAAAAGTCTTGACTTTGCTCGGATGCTTCTTTGGCTAGTACACAAATGAGTGCACTAGAATTCACTAGTGTACTAGAATGAGCATAAAGAAACCCTTTTCCCAACCCCGCGAAATTCAATCAAATTCTCTGTTAATTCTCTGATTGTGTTTATGGGTAATAGCGCTTAATTAAGATCTTAATCAGTTCCAAATATTCAATAAAACATCGAATTAAAGGCGGAGCTTCCTAATTACAAAAATGAAAAAATTTCATTTGATGCCCCTTATAGTATTATTTACATTCATAGGTAGATTAATTGTTTAATTATATCCTAAAAGGAATGTTCTTTGGCTAGTGCACAAGTGAGTGCACTAGAATTCATTAGTGTACTAGAATGAGCATAAAAAACCCTTTTCCCAACCCCGCGAGATTCGATCCAATTCATCCAATGTGTATCGATTCATCCGCTCTTTGAGGGCAACAGTGTGACGGGAAATTGCGACATCGTTGAAATAAAAACACCTGAAAGAGACCACAGAGCGAAAAGAGGATGCAATATGAAACGGAGAGGTAAAAATTTGAATGAAATGAAAAAATAAATATGAAAACCGAAAGATGTAACTAAATATGAGGTCTAAGGCGTCAGAGGAACAAATGAGTCTTCTCAGAATGATCGTTTTTCAGTTCGATTCTTGAAATTCCAAAGACTATAAAATGGTTGCGTAAGTGAATTTTAATGAACTCATGATTCTTTTAAAAAATGTTTCCTTATATCCAATCGAACTTGTAATTCGAGATATTCCATTCAAAATCTTTTGCTTGTGTGTTTGATTTTTCCCATTTTATTCTATGATGTTTAGATGGCAATTTCTATGGACAGTATGAGACGAGAAATTTGTAGCCTAAAAGAGGCTATTGTTCCTTTCGAAGCTGTGAGTGCCAAGTTTCTCATACATTTCCACTGTTACTTACATTAAATTGCTTTGTATATACCTTTGCCCTTTCGCGTCTTCTTCTACACCGTCCCCTTATTACTCCCCAACGATCTCCACTTTTCAATTTATTTTTTCAACACTTCCATTATCTCCTCTCCTTACCTCCGATTACTCTCACACTCATTACCTGCCCTCTTTACTTTTTAATCCTCCCTAAAACCAACGTTATTTCTTCCAATGTCAAACATTTTCCCATCTTCTTTCTATCCGTTCATGATATTCCCTCCCCTTCTCCTTCTTGTGTTCTAAAATTTCTATATTATCTTCATGTATTTCTGTCCAGAGTTGCATATGTCGTTTCTTTTCTCCATAAGGAGGATTTTCGCATGAGATTTTAAAGCCCTCAGTGGTTATCGTGAGGTAAATAAATGCTAAATCTTAGATGACACTCACAGAATCTCTTTTTTTCTTCCTTCAGGATTTTTGAGATTTATTTTACTCGCAAGCGCGATGGAATTTGAGAGTTTTTCAGTGAGATATATAATAATAGCCCAGGATTTAAAACTTCGAAACACAATTCAAAGTAATCGTACGAAGACATTTATTGAAATACCGAGTTTTATCATGGTTACTCGGGGATATCGGTCTTCTTACTCGACGATATATTATCGCGAAGACGGGAAATCATAGTTTCAGCTGAGCGTGACGTGGATCTGTGTGTAGTGACTTTTCCCTGTCAGCCTTTTTTCAGTTGCTATGGAATCGTTCGCTTAGGGCCTTAACTGCCATCAACTGACCTCACGATCGTCCACGTCTGCACCAAAATATACTCTGCAGCTACATTTACCTCTATCTAATGAAAAAAGAGTCGAACGTTTTCGCGTTGAAGCTAGGTTCCCAAAGGAGCACGTTATTTCACTGTGTACGGATAAGTTTCGAGACACCACGAATCCAATGGCAGTTGAGGAATCCTGTTAAACTCTGGCCTCTGTTAACCTCCGTTTGGCCTCTGTTTTCCTTCGATACCGGCGGAACTTCTATGAAAAATACGCAGTGGAGTATAAATGCTTCTGGCTCTATAGGCACTTGTCGTGCGCGACTCAACGAGAGAATGCAATTCTTATAATCTTATTTGAGTTCCTTTGTTCAAAGAGTATCCAGGATGATGCTAAAACTTACATAACATGGATTCAGCCTCAATTTAAGGATACCCTACACTAGTGGTATTATCTTTAATGTGAAATTAATGCAACAATTGTAATTATGTAAAATTATTTAACTCGAAGTACTAGAGAAGCTAATAGCTTTCCAGGTTAGCTAGGGATATAGGTGTTTTACACCCCCTGCAACGCGCCATTGGCGGTTTGCAAGGCTTAAAAAAATTAAATCTTGCACTTAACCAGCGTAATTGTAACTACATGTGTGCGATAAGACTCCTAGGAAAAATTATCCTAGAAAGCACCAAATAAAATGGGTAACAGGCAAACCAGCTAAATCCACCCACATATTCAACTAATTACGCTTCAAGTGTCAATTGCGATAAAAATGTTTCTAAGTTAATCTCGGAAATCGACGTTGAGAATTTTTCGTATTCCTTTTGAGTGAATGGCTCGGTAGTGATGGATATCACAGCATAATTGCGTTTGAGAGCCAGAAGAGTGGCTAGTAGTTTCGTTTTCTTTATCCAATTTCAGAAGAAGTACTTAAAGTAGACCTTATATGATTTTTTTCCGGTTATGTTTGCTATTCTTTTAAGATAAATAATGATCCTTTAAATTATTATTTAAATTTATTAGTTAAACTTCAAACTGAAATTTCATTTATGGTTTAAAATTAATTTAAAATTTATTCCATTTAGTATTGTAGACTTAAAAAAACCAAGCTAGGGTTTAAGGGTTAAGCAAGTCTATCTCAAGTACTCCATCAAACCCACTTCACCAGTATGTAAGAATTCCCAAGGAAACAAGGGCCATGAAATAATTCTGACAGGACCAGGATTTAGACTTGCGGTTTTCCACTTTCCGGGCGAATGTCTTAGCTAATTAATTTATCGAGCCAGAACATTCTCTTATGCCGTTTTGATAGACTTTTTAGGGATGTTTTCTTTGTGTCGGCTTTTCCTTGGGATTTTTCACAGGTGCACGCCTCAAAGAGTAATTTCACTTTAACCCTATTCCTATGTATGTGAGAATGTTGCGACTCTTGATATGAATTTTACTTATAAAGGAGTGAAAATAAATACATTTTTTAATATATTACTCGTAAATTTAAAGTGTTTGTATAGTAAAATTTGCACTCGGGTTAAAGATTCATTATGTTTCCCTGAAAGCCGGTACTGAAAAGAAGAATTGCTCGAATCACTTTCGACGTTTTCTAAAATAATGGGACATTTCAAAGATTGGGATTACTCAGAATGAAACTATATTACACATTACGCATGGACATACATTTCTAACTAAAATCTGATCATGAAATTCAGTGCAAGGGAAATTATTACAATCAATCTACAAATTTGGTATTGCATTGAAGTAAATTTTGGAATTTCAATTTGAATTGTACGGACGTGGTTCATTTCAACTCCAAATCTAGCATTATACTCAAAACATTAGTGTATTCATTTGTTAATGCATTCAATTACTAAATTAGTAAATTAAATTAAAAATCTACCTGAAAGAAATATAAAAAACATGTGACATTTGGAGACATTTCCTTTACAAAACTGTACATTACAGGGAAAAATGAGACAGATTGGAACTCCATTAGAAACGGAGAAGAATCTAATGCAAAAAGAATGATAATTAGATTCTAAGTTATTCGTGGCTCATTCCGCCTTCTACTTCATAGTACGAAACAACTTGTTCTTTCCGATAACGTTTCTTCGTTCCTTAAAATTTCGTAAGTAGTTGGAAAAGGAACGCCTGCAAAGAAGCAGCCAGCAAATCCCATTGTAATGCGTCTTGCATGAGTTTCAGGAACTTGTCGAACTGCTATTAGTTGGTTGCGGTATTTACTTTGCTTAATGTTTCTGCCATTACTTGGTCAATTTTATCTTTACATCATACACCACCGGCGACTCGCAAGGAATTTATGTAAATATAAATCTGATTCCCTCTTAAATGTAAGCCTCCCCAAGCGCTTTCCAATTCTCTCTATTCTGAGCTTCTCGTTGTCATGTTACCCCTAAATACTGAATGATGTCTCTGTTCCATCGGTCCCTTGGTCTTCTTCTTGGTCTCTTCACGTCTCTTGGTATCCAGTTCAGAACTGCTGATGTCCATCGGTTGTCGTTTCTCCTTGCAACATGGCCTGCCCACATCCATTTCAGTGATCTTACCTTATCTATGATGTCTGTCACTCCTGTTATCTTCCTAACCCAGGTGTTGCGTTTCCTGTCTCTTCTTGTGATTCCAAGCATACATCGTTCCATACTTCTTTGTGTAGTCTGAAGTCGCTGGGTTATTGCTGCGTTTAACACCCATGTTTCACTTCCATATGTCAAAACTGGTAGAATGCATTGGTTGAAGACCTTTCTCTTCAAGACCATTGGCATTTTCGACTTCAGAATATGGGCGTTTCTTCCGAAGGCACTCCAGCCTAGTTTCATTCTTCGATTCACTTCATTAATCCTGTTTTTCTCTCCTGTCGTAACCAGTTGTCCCAGGTAAGTGTACTCTGAACAAACATCAATGGGTACCTCTTGTAGTAGGATTGGTACTTGTGCTGCAAAAGAATTATACATTACCTTAGTTTTCGATAAGTTTATCCTGAGTCCTATTTTCTGCCCAGCCGCGTTCAGTTCTTGAAGTCTTGATGCTAGATCTTCACCGTTGGTTGCGAAGAGTACTATATCATCTGCGAAACGCAAATGACTGATGTGCTCTCCATTGATCCGTAGGCCTCTTTCCTCCCAGTCTAAGGTTTTAAAGACTTCTTCCAGAACGGCTGTAAAAAGAATTGGTGAAAGGCAGTCGCCTTGTCTCACTCCCTTCTCAATCCGGAATTCCTCTGTTTCTTCATGCAGCATTACAGAGGCTGTGGCGTCCTTGTAGATGCTGCGTAGAAGTTGGATGTACTTTGTATCTATCCCTTGTTTCCCCAGTGCCTCCAGTGTGGAGGAGGTACTTACCGAGTCAAAGGCCTGGGCATAATCCACGAAGCAGAGTACTAGTGGCATCTCGTATTCGTTCATTTTGCTGATAATTTCTTGCAGCGTGTGGATGTGGTCCATAGTGCTGAATCCCTTGCGAAATCCAGCTTGTTCTCTGGGCTGGGCAGCTGCCAGGGACGTCTTCAGACGTGCAGCTATTACTCTCATGAACGTTTTGTAAATAACAGGAAGGAGGCTGATGGGGCGGTAGTTCTTCAAATCTTCCTTGCTTCCTTTCTTGTGCAAAAGGACAATCTTTGCATGGTTCCATTCCTTCGGAATTCTCCCTTGTCTAAGGCAATTAGTGAATAACTGCGCTAGGACAGGAGAAATTTCTGTAACACCAAGTTTCAGATATTCTGCTAAAACTCCATCAGCTCCTCCTGCCTTTCCATTCTTCATCTTCTTGATGGCCTCTGTTACTTCTTCTGGGAGAATAGAGGGGGGATTTTCTGAGTTTTGTGTTTCTTCTTGGTTTTCATCCTCAACATTTTTTGTCTTATTGTACAAGTGTGTGTTAGAGTTGTAATACATTTGTATATATTTTTCGTTGAGTGATTTTTATAATATACACTTCTTCAAGATGTATCGCCTACGGAGTTACCAACCGTGAATGTTACGTACAAGCTTCAGATTTGTATATTTGCCTTTTGCTCTGATTTTGGAACTTCGTTTCCTTATCCCGGAGGTCAGTACTTATAAGAAAGGACATTTTTCCTTCAGATTACGACCTTCTCCGAAAGTTGGGAAGATATTTTGGGAGGACGGAGACCTTACTAAAATTGCTTATGCATGCGAAAAGAAATCGGATAAACTTCGACATGCCGTCGGAAGAATGGGTTTGGCAGGCAGGAATAAAGTGAAAAAGTGAATGGAAGGAGAACAGTGAACTGTGCAGCCGTCGGAGGAACGTATGTTAAAAGAAAAATGAGAAGGATATATACCTATGGAATCTGGAGGATGGGCAAACTATATAGAAGTAGTCTGCACAGGAGATATGTTTCCTGGAATTTCTTTTGGAGGAGTTCTTTTGTACCAAAAATAGCTTCGTGTATTTCCTTCGTCTGAAAAGGATTCTTTTAGCTGAATTTTGAATTGCGTTGTTTCAGGAAGATATTTTGAGCATTCTAATAGGATATCGGTACTCCAGTGTAGTTAAATCTGCATCATTAGCCTAAGTGTTAAATGTATAGTATTTAAAATATATTTTACGGGTACATTAGCGAATATTGATTGAATAGTGATCGAATTCGAAAAATTAAAACTTTTCTCTGGCAATATTTCGTTTAATTATTGAGACAAAAATTTCTAGTCTTGATTTTTTTTCGATATTTTATATGTGCATAAATATTTGAGTATCTGAAACAGGAAATATCTAGAAGTACGTCTTCTATCGTAGCACAGCTCTGAGGTCTAAAATGACACTGAGCTCTTTCCCTTTCTTCTTTTTATTTTTCCTCTATCTCTTTAGCTACTCACCATAACTCTTTCTATTAAGAACGTTTCCCCTCAACTTTTACTCTCCACAATTTCTTCTTGTTCACTATAAAATGTTATATCTTTTTTACACTATAAAATGATCCTAGACAATATTTGTCCATCAGCGAACATCACTTTCTTTCTCTTCTATCGTTACCCAATCGTCCTACATTTATCACTTTTGACATTCGTAAATGGTATCGTTCATATATATTTATTTATTTATATTTTTTCCTTTCATTTTATTTCTTTTTTGTGAGATGTGTTTGTGTAACTAATGTATCAACTACTTTCGAAGTAAAATTGCACCGGTTTACTAAATTAAATTTATAATTGCAGTATTTTTTATATTTTTTTAAATTAAATCAATCAATAATAAACTGGTAATATTGGGCCAAGTATGAATGTCAATACGAATACTGATTTTATAACAAGATATCCTTTTTCAGGTTAATTATATACATTAGCCGTAACATGCATTGTCCTAATTTACTATTGCTAGGATGGTCACAGGCAACTGCTGGATTGTTTTTTTTCATTTGTTCATATTCTTCGGCACCAGAATTTCACATAGGAAAACAAATGTAATAGCCAATTAAACTTTGAAAATATTTTTCGTATTTCATTTTCACTGACGTGATTTTTAAGATCAATGGATAAAAAATGTCTTCTATTAAGTCAAATAAAGATAAAGCATCCGCTTTTTAGGTTGAAGTAGGCTTTAAATGGCCTAAAGGCTGGTTGTTTGCCACACGCTGTGAGCAAATTCCTATAAATTCATTCATTATGTTATTATGATATTCTTACCTCTGAAACTGAATTCCGACTTCATTTAGCCTTAAATGTTTGTAGCTACTTCGTTATGAAAAATGTTTTCACATTTGTTAAATATGTAAAAGTTGCAAGCATTACTGTAAAGAAAGGTAAAGAAATTTTTCAAAATAAACATCAGTGTAAGCAGTGTAAACAAAATTTGAATTCTATTTTTGCTTGATATAAATTTACAAAAGACAATGCTTTCTTGAGTATAATACAACAAAATACATAAATATAAAATAAATAAGATGTTGGTGATTTATTAGAAAAATGCAAGTAAAATTTTAATTATTTTGCGTTTGTATCGTGTACGTTATTCTATTTTTGGCTTTACCTACTCTATGGCGAAAGTATGAGGGTGGTGACTATAAGACATGATAATGCGTTTGCATTCCTCATCCCGTTTGCTTGCATCCTCACATTTCAATGTATAGGTCGAATTCCCGGCGAGGCTATTCTGATACCCTTTCCACTCCGTCCCAACATTCCACACATCTCCTTTTATACTTTCGCAACTGCTCCTCTAAATGCTCAGCGACACCTCCGCCATTTTCCTCTCCGAACAACAATGGATCTCCCCTTTCCCAGAGGGCACCCGCGGAGGAGGACACGGGATAGTTGCCAGAGAGGATATGTTCAAGAGAAAGGAACGACAGAGAGATAGTTCGAAGGGTTGGTGGAGTTTATGCGGTCAGCCGCTACGGGGCAGCACTGGTGTTTGAAGTGTGTGTAACGATATGATGGGAAGAGATGGTTGGCTAAGTTGGCTCATAACAGAGGAAAGAGGAGTTAAAGATGGCAGTGTAGGGCATGAGACTTAGATCGTGTTAAGAAGCAAAGGAAGAGCTCTTTTCGTGAAATGTAATAATTTTGCAGAATTTTTAAGAACCGAGAGCTGTATAATCCTCAAATTCTGTAAGCAGTGAGGCTAATTAATTTTAATCTTCTTACTGAATGATTCCGTACTGCTTTGAGGCTTGAATTTTCTTTCTTTAATTAAACTGCGCTAGAACAGGAGAAATTTCTGTAACACCAAGTTTCAGATATTCTGCTAAAACTCCATCAGCTCCTCCTGCCTTTCCATTCTTCATCTTCTTGATGGCCTCTGTTACTTCTTCTGGGAGAATAGAGGGGGTATTTTCTGAGTTTTGTGTTTCTTCTTGGGTTTCCTCTTCAACATTTTCTGTATTCTTGTATAAGTTGGTGAAGTATTCGGTTACTGCCCTCAGTATTGCTTGCCTATTTGAAGTTGTNGTGTGTAGTATTAAAGAATTAGTGAGGAGAAACATTAAATAATGAGAAAATTTGGCAATGTCAAACCATTACTGAAAATAAAATTTTAGGGTTATAACTACAGTACATTTGCGCTCTCAGAACAATCAGAAGAATTACATAAATCAGTCATTGCGGGTTTTTCCAATTTATTCTTTATTAATTAAAAGATTTTTATAAGCATAAGGAATTAAATTTTACCATATATTATTATTATTAGTTATTTCGTTAGTTGATCCTCAAATCGATCATAGGTGTTGGTCGTAATATCAAATTTTAAATATCAATGTGCCTCAGTAATTAATAATTAAAATAAAGTAATAATTTATCTCTTAATATTATATACTGATAAAATATTAATTTATCTCATTTTAATGATAAATATATATGAGAAGTTAATTAGAAATTAAATGTTCCAGTAGCCATTAGTTTCCTCTTTTATGAAAAAATACTTCGGTGATAAAAGCAGTTAATGAAAGGGGTTAGAAAAAGAGGCAAAATATAGAGGATTACAAAATTAAAATATTTCTTTTACTTCGATCTAAACTTTGAAATAATTTTGAATATTTAATATACTCATAAAATGTTTGACGCTCCAGTGATAGTTGTCTTTTTCGAGTTGATATATATTCTGTTAGAGATATCACCCTTTTTCATGTGTAGCATGCGATGGTACTCCATCAATGGCCCTAAAAATGTATTGATTTTCAAATCCTAAGCAAAGTGTAGAGCTAATAGCATTTGCTTGTGTTGAATCATGCAGCATCCTCCTCTTTGTGAGCGACGGAGAGCGTTCACGCCTCTTCAATTTCCCTCTCGCGAAGTCTCTTCCCTTTGGCCTGGACATTTTTGGGGAAAACCGGCCCGGAACGACATTTTGTTCATCCGCTGGCTATTTTGTGCGATGAAATATCCTCTCTATGCGATGCCCTTTCAATTTTATCTACTGGTCACGCAAGAGGCAAATTCTAATACCTAATCATGCCTTTGTAGCGGAGAACCCAACACTAACGATAACCTGTTTAGAGTAAAAAATTTGAAAAGTTTTAACTACATTTTTGAGAATACTGCGTGTATATTTCTACAAGAGATAGATATGTTGGAAGTCATCATTTACAGTGATAAAATTTCGGAAATATAAGGAAAATGGGTTAATTGTATGATTTGGGGCAAGAAAATTGGAAAATGTTAATTTGATTAACATATCCATATGTAGAAATCTCATATTGTACGTCAAAAATCCATTTAAGATTATCTATTTCGAGACCTAATCATCTATATATATAAAACAGAAATCTGTGGGTTCGTTTGTGTGTTTCTTTGTGGATTTTTTCGTGCTTTGTGTGTTTGTATGTCTGAGATTGGAGTCCACACCGTTTCCCCGATCGTCATCAAACATTGCATACGTATTCCCCAATACCCGGAAAGAAGTACTGTCACCTTTTTATTCCATAACTTTGCTGGGTTTGAGCCAAGATCGTTAAGATAGACTTCCGTAAGAAATGGATTTAAATTAAATTTTATCGGTTACGGACTTTATTTCTTTTGCCAAATTAAATTAGAAGGAATAGTCGTATAAAAAGAAGGGAATTTGAATACAGATTATTATCTGGAATATCGCTTTCTTATCGAAGTTGCGAGCATTTTCGCATAAGAATGCATGGTGTATTTAGACCCATTTAAAAGCAATTGGCGATGTGAAAAGGAGGAAATTCAGAGAGTTTAACTATTACAGTCACGAACAATTTGTAGTAATGAATCGCAGGGGTAACAAGCATGCGTAGCACCCTAATAAATTAGTGGAAATGGAAGAGTAACTTTTTGTCTATAAATTCGGACTCCTGACATATTTTACAATTACAACCAGAAGTTGAATACCTTGCAAAATTGCACATTAACTTGAGACATGTTTCATAAGAAGGAAATTCCATAAAGATGTATATTGCTATCCTTGTTTGTGGATTTCGGCTTCGAACTTTGATTAGAAATGTTTGTTTTCGATAACCTGTCCCATTTGACTAAACTAAGATACTTTATATTATTTTCTCTTGTGTACAAATAGGTATAACTACTATATTTAATCCAATTCTAAATCATTCTATTTTTCCCGTTGAGATTCACGGGAACTTCAGCAAGTTTGGATGTACCAAATTCCGTGTGAATGTGGGGTCGCATACATCGGACAAACTTCCCGAACTATCACAACCCGCATCAAGGAACACTCCAGGTTCATACGTCTAGGCCAACCGGAGAGCAGTGGCCAAGCATTGCCTGTAGAAGGGAAACGAGATCTTTTTTGAGGCCACCAAACGACTCGGCCACGGATATAGCTATTGGAACCGTATTACCAAGGAAGCCATCGAAATACGGCTGAGGAAATACAATTTCAACAAAGACAACGGCTACACACTCAGCAAGACATGGGACAAGATAATACAGGAAAAGTTGAAGGGCCAAAAATCGACCAATCACGAGAGAGACCCGGACTGACAAGTGGTATATATACCGGACCAAAAAATCTGTACGACATCTCAGCAGCCCTGAGGAGGATGGCGGAGCTAGCTATCGAAACGTCGCACAGTGGGCAAAAATCGAAAAAAGCTGGCCAAGAGGCCAAAAATTGTTTTTTAGAGTGAGGAACGTGTAACTTCGCATAGGTATTCAGAAAAGATTGAATTTTGTTGTTCCGCCTTTTATTGTTCGTTATTTGTGTGCGTCTAAAAGATACAGGGTGTCAAACTTGGGAAATTTTCACAGAAAATAATGTTTTCGGATTTTTCTGAAAAACATTCAAGTTTGCTGCAATGCAGACGTGATTAAAGGAAACTGATGGAAAAACCGATTATGCCATATTTTAGTATGGTTTCTCATCTTTTGATTCGTTATAGTTTTGTGTTCAAATATGGTATGCTCATTTTACGCAACAAAATGGCGGACACCTTTTTCGGCCAATTTTTGAGATAAAGTGAGGAAAGCAACTAGGAAAACGGCGCCAAACTATCAAGTCTCTTATACCACGTCAATGTCTAAGGTGTTCTAATATAGAATGTGAAGAAACTGTTTCGATTCACCTGCTACCCTGGGATTGCGATGGCTTTTTCGATCCCGCGGCATGGCCCGGCTGAGCGCCACGGTCACTAAGAATTCTGTCACGTTGCCTATTCGGCAGTCTTATTATGATCTTTTAGCTATTATCATGTTATATTCTGGCTTTAAATGTTATAAACTTATTCCACAGTAATTTCAGACCCTACTAGGACATTTTTATCTCACATATTAGCGGAGTAAAGGGATAAATAATTATCCAATGCAACACAGAGTATTTTCTTTGTTTATTTACAATTATCAATTTATTATTTAATTAGAAGTACTGACAACCACCTCTCTAGTCTTGGAAATGATATCTGTTAAAATTAAAAAAAAATTACTCTTAATATAAAGATATTTTGTCATGCTATTTCCCTGTGACGGGGATAAGCCCCTACTTTGCTCTCCTTCTAGAGCATTTATTAAAATATTTTTCCTAGAATTAATGTATCGTATGCTCGTATGTTTTCATATATCATATTTATATTACTTAATCAAGTGACATGACAATAATAATATTATTCTATGACATCGCAGCATCTTTACACTAGTTTCTAAGGCATATTTGTACTTGAAAGGAAAAAAATAATTGAAATTTATAGTTCTTGTTAATTGATTTATTTTACATTCGCACTTAATTATAATTTTATGAATCTTCTGATTACACATTTTACTTTTTAAGTTTATTGTCTATTATGAGTTTTGTACAATATCTACGACGCGTGCCTTACAGAGTAAGTTGCCGTTTTTCAATATCTTTTAGTGTAACATGCTCTCAGCTTGCTGGTATATTTATTTATCGAAATATTTTTATCAAACTAATTAAAATAATTAAAATAACAATTTATTCAAAACGTTGGTGGTATGAATCTCTTTGTTATAAGAAAACTGATGAGATGGTTACAGCTTTAGGTTGGACCGTTTCTTAACATCCGGAAATATGGAAGATGATGATGACGTACGTCTAAATGTTCTCTTACTCAAACTTGAGAAAAAGAAGAACACTTATACCTTTACCACAGTAAAATTTATTAACTCACAACCATGGTTTCGATCTATAAGATCATCCTCCACACCTGAGGTGTTCTTCTTTTTATTGAGCGTGGAGCAATGTAGTTTGTACTACGATCCTTTGATTCTTTCCGTCAAATTCTTTTGTTGTAGAGGTATATACTCTCCGTATATCTTTTGATTCACTTGCTTGGATGTAACGTAATGTAAACGTATTGTCCTTGTAGATATTAAACTCTCAAACGGTTGGATTATGATTGGGTTAATGTTTTTATTTTCCTGTTATTACTCTCAAAGACTTCAACTTCGTTTGCCCGGTCTTTAGATTTCATTATGTCTTCTAAAACTTGAATGTCCCTAAAAATTAAACTAAGATCTGACAATTAAAAGATAGGATATAAAAAAAAGTTTCCTACTTTCCCATTGCCTCTCCGATAAATACGAGTAACATTTTTACATTGAGCTCAGTAATCTGTAAGACAAATTTTAGTGGGGATTGCCACACGTAATCGTCCTGTTAACATTTTTTTGACATGAATAGAATACTTCTTTATTCATCTGCTTGAGGATCATAATTGGATTTTCAAGAGGATCGGAAATATACTGCGTGTTCCAGCAAGTTACCTACCGCTAAAAGAGAAGACATTCTTTACATACTGCTTGGATTGTACTATTCCCTGGAAAACGTTGTTTAGCCCCGGCCTTTGTGTCTCTGATATTGTTTAAGATACTAATTCTGAACCAGTAATTCTAAATAAACTATATACATTTGGGCGCAATACTGACAGATGGTTATGGATGCGTGAGATAGCAGTATCCAAGTATATTCTGTAACGACGTTATTACGAAACTCTCCAAAACTTCCTTCAACAAGAACCTTTTAAGAAGATTTTGAATTTACATCGTAAGAACCAAACCTGTCTTGGTTGGACATTAAGAAATCGGGCCGAAAGAATTAAGGAGACGCATACCACCATCGATTAGATATAGGAGTGTAGGATTGAGTGAGATAGGATTCCGATTAAAGAATCATTGGACGGTAAATAAGAAAAATTAAGCATTGTAATAATCATATTAACATTAAGATTTCTCTTAAGGCATTAAATTTGCTAAATTCAACTAGAATGCTGAGAATTTAGACTAAATTGTCTATATCGTACGGGAAACAAAGTAATTCTTAATAATAGCCTCGAGATAGGAAACTAAAATAAAACGCTTTAAATAATGAATTTATCTAATTTTTAATATACATATGTTTCGTGTAGTTAAAAAGTTGCGAATAAATTTCTATTTTCACTGTAACTTATTGCGACAACATTCAAGATTTTCGTCGTTGTTAACCAAAAAATGCTAGGAAAAATTCTCAACAACTTTAAATAATAACTTGTTATAATTAATGATATTAAGGATAACTCTTAGTTTAAACAAAAAATAACATAAAATAGCGATAATACTCAATAAACAAATTATGTACTCTGAGTTGCATTGGATAATTATTTATTCCTTTACTCCGCTAATATGTGAGATAAAAATGTCCTAGTAGGGTCTAAAATTACTGTGGAATAAGTTTATAACATTTAAAGCCGGAATATAACATGATAATAGCTAAAAGATCATAATAAGACTGCCGAATAGGCAACGCGACAGAATTCTTAGTGACCGTGGCGCTCAGCCGGACCATGCCGCGGGATTGAAAAAGCCATCGTAATCCCAGGGTAGCAGGTGAATCGAAACAGTTTCTTCACATTCTATATTACAAAACCTTAGACATTGACGTGGTATAAGAGACTTGATAGTTTGGCGCCGTTTTCCTAGTTGCTTTCCTCACTTTATCTCAAAAATTGGCCGAAAAAGGTGTCCGCCATTTTGTTGCGTAAAATGAGCATAGGTCCATATTTGAACACAAAACTATAACGAATCAAAAGATGAGAAACCATACTAAAATATGGCATAATCGGTTTTTCCATCAGTTTCCTTTAATCACGTCTGCATTGCAGCAAACTTGAATGTTTTTCAGGAAAATCCGAAAATATTATTTTCTGTGAAAATTTCCCAAGTTTGACACCCTGTATCTTTTAGACGCACACAAATAACGAACAATAAAAGGCGGAACAACAAAATTCAATCTTTTTTGAATACCTATGCGAAGTTTCACGTTCCTCACTCTAAAAAACAATTTTTGGCCTCTTGGCCAGCTTTTTTCGATTCTAGCCCACTGTGCGTCGTCGACTTTATCACCTGAACTCACCTGGGTGGTAACCAGAGAACATTTTACTCAAGTCATCCACCAGGAAAACCTCAAGTATTTTTAAGTTATTAGATAACTTTCAGTACCATTAAAATGCTACCAAACCAAATCGAATATCACGAATAGCATGAAAACTTGTTTCCCTGGAAATTATCACATTTTTACTGTATCATAAAAAGTTAATTTTCTCATCAACGTGCATTTTTCATCTAATTAACAAAACGAAAAAATCACATTTGCGACTACACGAATAAAAATCGCGTTACTAATTTGCAGGCCTCTTTTGAAATACTTCCTAATACACGCGGTAGAAGTGAACCTAAGCTCGCTTCGAGGCACGAATTAATTTGAATGAAAAGCTCCGCGACTGCGAGAGAAATCGCGTTAAAGACTACTTGATGAAATCACCTCTCATCGAATCAGACCACCTACCTGTTTCCTTTTAATTCAACAAGAGATTTTTTCCAGCCTCGCCTTTCCCCTCCTCAACCTTCCTTACGAAGAAGATTCAATGCTGGCAGCGCGGGATTATCACTAGTAATTAGCAGAGTTCTCTCCCGTCTTCGGCATTAGTCTGTGAATGGAAGAGGGGAGTAATGAATGGGATGTGACGATGGGCGTCGAGGGACCGGCGAGTATTGCCTCTTCTTTTAATCCCTACGGCAGATTCATTTTCCCTTATTTATAGTCCAGAAAGATGGAAAAAAGTTAAGTCCGGTTCGCACTGGAAGGAAGAATATTATTTCCCTTATAAGGTGGTGCTGAGTAAGAATGGTATAAAATATTCAAACGACATCATAAATCAACAGTAATTGGGATAGATTTGTAACAAATATCTTTTAATCCAAATCTTGCTTCAACAAGACGTAAAGTATCGGTCGGAAGTTTTCTGATAGAGGTCACTAGAAAATTTATTTCCAACTTTTATTCCTCTTTAAGAAATCCAAAGAATAATCTCCGGAAATATTCCACCTGTAAAAATATACTGATGGTTAGGTTTTAGTTGAAACTGAAATTACAATTATGTTTTAATTACTTCTTCAATGGAAACAGGAAAACCCCAATCCCATCCATTTTAATAGTTATTATTTAAGGATGCCAACAAATATTCCCAGGACAAAAAAATCATATTAGTCGACACTCGAACGTGGGACTTTGCAGTGGTTAGTACTAGAACGCTAACCTTTCTACTCTCTCTAACGCTAACCCATTTTCTGATGCAGTTATCTTTTTACAGTTTTAGAAGGACATTTTTGCAACATTACCTCCATGATACCTAAGGACAATAATAATGTCATTTACTTAATATATTTATTTTAATTTTTTTATTATGACTTTATATTACCGTATTTGTTTACCCATGCCTTACATGAATCTATATCTCATTTTCTTTCCCATTCCTTTTTCATCTAATATGTAAAACTCTTATTATTCTGACATAATAATTCATACTTGGCCAGCCTCAGAGTGGAGTATGGCATGGGTTGTGAACACTAATATTCTTGGATTGATTTTTCCATTGCAGATGATAGAAAAAATTAATTTCTAGAACTATTACCCATCTTTTGGTTTGTTTTGAAAGTTATTAATCCACCTTTCAAAATTCAAATCAGCTAATCTAAGAATGGAATTCAGGGTTCGTCACAAAAGGGAGGGGAAGAACACAATGGATGACGGAATGTGAGGAATATATTGATTAAAAGTGGAACATCATGTTTTAATGAATGATTTGTAGTATCGGAAAAGTGCATGAAATCTTCTCATGATAAATATTTTCGTTTATGCATCGACAGGATTTTATTTAGGAGCTCTCAAAGAAACGAGGCTATTAGCATGCTAGAAAAGGGACTGGCGTGATTATTATGTTTTGCGAATATTCATGAATCTATCTTTTACATTTTACGAGAGTTACGATTCAAAAGGGTAATTCAACATTAGTTTTGTATTATCACTTTATCTTTGAGTCATTACTATCTTCAAAATGATTCCCTAGCAACCGATATTATTTTGACGGTCGCAAAATTAATTAGAATATTAGCTGACACCAAAATTCAGTAGAATTTCTGTATTGAGCGATGCTTCCGAAATATTATCCCACTTCTTTTTCAATGTGCTGAGGCTGATAATTTTTCAGTCCACGCCATTTCTCATTCCTGACATTTTTTGTAATATCATTATCCATTCCCTCAGTAACTTGTAAGTGGACGAAATTAATTTCCTCGCCAATGAAAGAATTTCGTATTTTGCTTAGAAGAGATCTGTGAAGGATAGAAAGCCTGCCTTTTAAGGTTGACGAAACTGTATCCTTCCCCCAAAGGAGACTTTTGATCAAAATTTCACCTTTTTGATTAGCATAACTTCGCTCGCGTGAGAGGAGTAGCGTGAAGCATTTACCAGGCGCTAATTAATCTATAATGGTTGCAAGTTTCGACAGCACCTTAGTGCTTTCTAAGTTTCTAAAGGGATAAGTTGTTCCCTTCTCTCTCACTAATGCCCCTGTCTCTTTTTTCTTTATTTCCAACCAACGTAAGCTATGAAGCGTAATCTTTAATGTCATCACGTTTAATTTTGGTATGCCACTGATAAATTTATTTTACTATTGATACCTCATTCTTCGGCTGTGATTCTTTATATAAAGCTCTCTCCAAAGATAGATTGATTTATATTTTAATTCAAGATATGCTGTTTGTGTGCTTTTTATTGTAAGGTGCAAATTGTCTAAAGAAGAAGTCTCCATCAGGTATTTAAGTACTTCTGAGGTTCAGGCAAAAGATTACAGCCGTGTTATTTTAAAGAATTTTATTGACTGCTGGAGATATTTTACTGTACAAATTTTCTACGAAATTTGGCTGATTATCTTAATTGTTTATTTGGTTTTTTTATATTCAGGGATAAATATTATTTTGCTATCTTTCTAATTGCATTAATCAAACCTATCCTCTCAGCAATTGCATTGATAATGATGCACCGATTATAAATGAGGAAAATGAAAAGGTGACTTTGTACATAAAGGCGTGTACTGAGGTACAATTCCAAGGAAAAACGGACTAGAGAAAAGTCTGTCGTGACCAGGACTCGAACCTGGAATCTACCACTTTCTGGGTGGTTGCTTTAGCCAGTTAAGCTATGAAGACTGCTCGTTGAATTGGCTAAAGCATCTGCCCAGATTCTATCTCTTGGTCCAGTCAGACTTTTTATCGTGTCCGATTTTCCTTGGGATGATTATAAAAGGGTCTTTGACCGCATTATTACTACTTAATATTTCTTTTTTACCTTTATTTAAATTTTAAATATTTCATGCCATTTACAAGTCAAGTAATGAAACATGGAAATCAAGAAAACCCATTTTTACGCGTTTTTTCTCAGATGACAGAAATCAATGAAAGAATGCTATTATTATTTTAATTCTCTATAAGTACCTATTTAATGTCAGGTTGATGAGCAAGTCGATTGGAATTGAAGCAATTAGATGTGAATTTCCTAAGACGTGGGTATCATCCTACGACTCGAGGATGTATGACGATTTAACAGTTTAAGAAAAGCTTCTCTTCTCAAACATCTTGGCGGTGTTCTCCAATGTTTTTTCCTCTCGATCTTTCGCCGATCTTGCACAGCCTCACCCTGGAGTTTTCCCATGTCTCTCAAGCACACCTTTCAAAGTGTAGTGTGTCGAAGTTTTCCCACTGGCTTTTTTCCTCTCTTCCTCAACTCAACTTCCTATTTTTTCTGCTTTTCCCCGCCCCTTCCGCACAATATCCCATCATGCTCTCTGCTACATGAGTCTCAGTGCAGGGGCTGCGCACTGAAAGTTGCGCGGTAGAAACTTAACAACCAAATCGTCGTAAAAGAGGTCGCTTTATAAGAGGCATTAAGGATATTCTCCTTGAATCGCACTGAAGCAAGGGACGCGTATATTGCAATTATGGAAAGACGGTTCAATCGATTGACCTAAACTAAAATAGGATGATTGGGATCTCTGCTATCGATTCAGTATGACGTCACACATGTGCTACAGGTTCGTTATCTATCTAAGAGTTTCTTTTTCCGAACAAATCTGTGTAATACTTAAAACTTCATTTTTGAATTTTTCTGCGGAAGGATGTCTGTCGTTTGGATTTCTTAATTTAGAATTTTAAAATATCAAACACTACGTTTTTCTCAGTTAGGCATTGTGATAGCGTGAAATTCCGGTAAATCTAGTGTTGTAGTAGTACTTGTAATTGTATAAGAACTTGCAATAACTGGAAATCATACTATAAATTTACAGCGTAGTTTTAGAAATAAATAATAATTTCGGAAAATAGGATTTTTTCTACCTTCTCAACGAGTAAACGAGTCTACAACTACATAAATGCCGCCTTTCCGGTTTGTGGGTTCACCAACACCAAGCGTTCGAGTTACCTCTTTAGCTCATTTTTGGTTGTGTAATATTTAATACATTTTGGATTTCAACACTCCAGTATTATATAAAAAGGGAGTAGCGAAATTTTGGGTTGAATATTCAACCAGAAATTCTGTTTAGTTGAATTAGGAACTATTAGGTGTAGTTATTTCACATTACCTGTGGAAACTTAAAAGCCAATCACATGAAATACAATTGCGGAATCAGACGAAAAATACTCATACGTATAAGCTCGCAAGCATATATAAGCTCATAAAATTATTCGATCCCCTTATTAGCGAAATAACCATAAAACGAAGCGTGGAATGGAAAATATAGGAAACAGGTTGTATGTACAACAACAATTCCGAGAGTCAAATTTGAGAACAACGGCTTGAATGCAAGAAAAAGCGCGTTAGCGTTGTAATAATTTATGATTCGATAGTTATTACACTCACGAAATTATTCATATTATACACTATAATTATATCACCAAATATATGCATCAATATATTATAATCATATCACGAAACACAAATCTATAACCTTATTCTTGACTGAAAAAGAGATTATCTACGACGAAGTCGACATAGTTTAAATTGAAAGCAGATTTTGAAGAAGAAGAAGAAAATATTTATTCCTTTCTAAAGCACTTACAAAAAAACATGTGGAATAAGAACATCTGTTACAAAGGAAGTAACGGTACCCTTTAGACTCAGTCTGCATTAGGTTACCGGTTGTTACACTTGAACAGTTCGTTGCTGCATACATATTATTTATAATTTACATATTATTTATTATTTTACAAATCTAAGAGTGGATTATTCTAAGAATAAGTTATTCCATTAGTTGTTAGGTTATAGATGTAATCCGTAATTATTTTAATATGATATTTTATAATGAAATGGTTATTTTTAAACAAATATTCATGGATTTTATTTATTTTTCCATTTAAGGCAACTTCAGAATATCAAGGGATTTTTCTAAATCTTTAAATCTCTATCATGTCCAGATAACAATAAAATAAATAAAGAATATTTCCTTCACTTTTCTTATTTTTTGGACTATTCGATACCTTATTTACTGAAGGGGATTATAAGCGAATGAATAATGGCTCGGAAGCGTTTTCAATTAACGGCACATGTGCTTTGAAATAAACGTGTTTTCTTTATTGAATGTGAATGTTTTTTTCCGATGAAGAGCACCGTTTAATTTCAGCGTCCAATTAAACGGTCCCTTTTCATTGGAAATCCCTATACATTCCATCTTCGCCAATCGATGAATCTTTGGCCGTAAATACTCCACAGTGGTCAAAGGGAATAAGGATCACAAGGTAAATGGTGCGGAATAAAAAAGGAAACGTCGTGGATTGGAAGGAATCCCCCTTTAATCCTTTGGATAACTCCATATTTGTAGCTCTGGCATCGCTTCAGATTTCTTTCCTTTAAGCTACAGATTCTACTTGTCACTTAGCTTACCTTTTCCGCCATCGTTTTTCCTCCGGCTTTTTTAGCCAAATCTAATTTTTATATCTCTTTTTTCCACTTCTATTCCTTTTTCCTCTCACATTTTTCTTCGCAGATTCCTCGATATCGCGTTTTCCACTCGAGCGGCTTTCCAATATTTCGCAGTATTTTGCTTCGTTTTTGTTGTTCCTATCTCTCTCAGACTAGCATCGTTAACATCGCAATCCTTTCAGTAGCTTCCTCTGTTTATTTACTGAGCAGATCATGTGTTATTTTCCGGGAAACTTTATCTACATTTCAAGATGGTGATATCTCGTCTGTAATTAAAAATGTGATTTCCAAACTCATGGTCAAGTTGAAAGAGGATTTGGTGAAAACAATGTACTATTTAATAGAGATATACGTCTGTAATATGTGTTTTAATTCGATTAATAACTCTAATCCTACATTTCGGGGAGCAGATTTATTTATCTTCATAATAATTGTTGTGTTCAACATTTCTAGGATTTGTGGTGATTAATTCGTACTTAGAGTCTGTGGTAAACAAGCTCTTGTAGTGAATTGGTCAATTTGCCGTAAATTAAGTGATATTCTGCTCAATAAGGTAGATAGAGCTTGATATATCCGAGTATAATCATTTCCTATGATAATACATTCATTTACTATAGCTTCTATGATGAAGTATGTCATGATGTCTAGTAGAAATGAGTTCTGTGATTCTTTTGCAGCATTTTCCTTTTATATTTCTCTTTAATCTAATGTATTTCTCGTTTCCTTTTCAGGTGAGTTGAATCCACATCTTGATGTGCAATTTGTGGAAAAGGTAAGACTTACATTTGTCAGCTCCTACTTATGAACCTAATCAGCTCAGCCATGTCCTCGTGAATTTAAGCAACGCTGTTTTTGTAAGTTTCCTTTGCATTGGAATTTGTAGATTTAGTACGTGAGTAAATCGAGAGTGAGATTAAGTCACGATTTAGTTATTCAATCACTTAATTGAGGAAATATTTTGAGTAATCAAAAATGGAAAATATTGAAATAAACCGAAAATAGTTCAGTGAAGAGATTGATTATTAAAATCCTTTCCCCAATATTGTTGTGATTTTTCACTCGCTGCCTTACAAAGGTTGTTGCGTAATTCTTGACATCTGATTAGTTGTTGAGAGTTTCTGATTGGTTGTTGGTTTTATTGGTAGATGACGAAGTCAATCTTTACCCTTACTGTCATTTTTAAGGTTATGCCTCCTCAAAAATAGCAATTTTCTTACTGTTCACGTTTATATAATTTTTAAGGATTAAAGGAAAGGAAGGTGTCTTAGTAGATTGAAAACCTACGGAAATCCCAAAGGAATAACAAGTGTGAAAAAAAAATAAAATAATATAATTTGAAAAAAATATAATTTTTACTACGATAGCGTCTTTCTTGAAAGATTTTCTCAGTGGATGCAGTTTTTAAGAAACTCCTCATTTAACTTATGAATATCGAATAAGTACGTTGGCTTAGGAATTTGAAAAATGGCTGTACTTCATTTCTAAGCAGGTATTTATCTTAAAAATGCTAAAATATATGCATCTTAATAGTATTAAACCTAAAATTAATAAAACAAAACATTGCATATAGTTGAGTTCGAAGTGGAAACTTAAGTATATGGGACTTATTAGTCCTTATTAGGCCCAATAAAGACGTGTGTTTGTATGTACCTAAGTATGAAAGGGAGGACGTTTACTGCCGATAATGAGTGAATGAATATAAATTATCGTTCCTGATTGTAACAGTTAGAGAATAAATTCGTGCTTGCGTAGATTTAATTTAATGAAAAATCTTTTGAAAAAGAATAGACATTTCTTTAAATGACCAGACATTGTTGACGTTAAATTTTCTAACTTAGTTGGTTCGTAACATTACTATGCAAGTAAATTACTGTGTAATTATATAGCATCCTGATAGCCATGTGCGTAACGTTTCACATCCGTTAAAAAAGATTATGGATTATTTTAGAAAGTGAATTCAGGAATACCATTAATATTTCGTAATGTTTTTTTGAATTTGAATGCGGTGGTATTTATATAATCCTTAACGCATATGGGGTAACACAACTCAGGCGAAATGAATGAAATTAGTGATTGCTCGTGGTAGAATTTTTTTAATGGAGTTATGTGCTAATTCAATCAATCCGATTTTATCTGCTGGAAGGATCAAAGATACTGTAAGAGGGGAATCCGGGTTACCAAGTTCATAACGCGTTCGAATTCGATGAAAGCAGTTTCCGGTTTGATTGCTGGTTGGGTCTCACTTGTGAAATGGGTTTGGCTGTCGAAGCACTTTTTCAATTACTATTGCTACGAAAATACAAATATCAACCGATGGCTGAGTTTCAAAGAACTCCAAAAACCATCAGCAACGATGGTTCTGCCTCATGCTTATTTCGCCACCAACTATAGCATCTTAGTTAGTCATTAGTTGATCAAGCTGAAGCTTAACTCTGCTTTTGTCCCTGGAGAACATCAGTGGCGAAATGCGCATAAGCGCAGAATCACATTGTTGATGATTTTTGGAGTCCTTTTCGACGACAACTATTTCTGCTAATTTAACTGCTAACTACGGACAAATATATTTATCTAAGTTTTTGGTGGTCAGTAAAACTTTTCTCAGATAATCATCGGGCTCTCCGGTATAGGTTCCTTACAATGCTTTTAATACTTATTCCACCAATCTTTACTGGCAAATTTGAAGCTTATCCATCTGAAATACCCCTTCAATCACTCGCCTACTCAAACACACTATCTGTAGCCTTCGATCTAAGAAGCGGGTCATTATCACGATATCCATTATGCAAGGTATCGATATCTCGAGGCGCTTTCTCTCTCTCGTTATCAGAGGTATCGACGTTCGGAACAACTTTTAAGGGCTCGATCTATTGTGAAATCCATCATTCTTCCCCAGATATGCCCTCCATACAGCTCAGCTGTTTACACTTCAACCCGAAGAGATGAAAAGTGGTAGGAGTTGGCATGCGAAGGATGAGAGGGAGGGAGGGGAGGATAAATTGACGCGAGAGAGAGGGAGGAGAGGAACAACAGATATACGCAGAAAGAGATCCGTTTGAATTATGCACGGGGACGCCGGGTTAGGAATTATTAAAGCGAGCTTTTTCGAGGTCAGGTGCTGTAGTGTAGAGGTTGAGGGGAATTTAGAGGAGATATTCGGGACTGAGAGAGAGAATTTTCAAAATTGGGTGAAAATTTTGCTGCGCGGGAATTGGATCCGAGGCAAAATAGAGGGAATTGCGAATCGTATGCGTTGGCTTATAATTACTCAAAGTGGGGCCGAAAGAGATGAAAGAAAACCTATTCGAGCGTTGCTAATCTTAGGGCGTGTCCTTTTGTCATCCATCTACATTAGAGGTGCGCACTAATGCATTCCGTTTAGATTGAGTATTTCCATAGGCACTCAGGTGTGTACTGGTGTGGGTCATCCCTACAAATATAAGTTATCCATAAAAGTATTGAAATGAGTATGTCCAAGAGTCACTTTGTGGAACTCAGCCCACATCGAAAGAAAGAATTTCCACAGCACCGGTTATCTAGGTTATCACTAGGTTTCTATTAGACTAGTTTCGTCAAGTTTGCCTAAAGATGTCAACTCGTTGAATAATATAAATGTCCTGCTGTGGAAATCATTCTTTCTTTCAATGGGCATAAAAGTATTATTATGGGAAAAATGACGTCCGAAGAGTCCATCGCGGGCTGTATTTTGATAAATCTATCCTATTTATTAATTTAAGTATAATCGTAAAGATTATTTCTTTTGATTTTCGTCAGGCAAACTGAAAAATTACATCAGCCCTGTTCAAACCGCAATAGACAAACAATATATATTTCCGAGGAGAAACGGACATGAAAGAAAGTCTGATAAGACTGGGACTCGAACCCGGGGCTTCCGCTTCCCAGGCGACTGCTCTAAGCTATTGACTTATCTGGTTAGAAAGATTATCGATGCTGTTCGGGAGATTATCTCCAACATCTTTATCCCTATCTTGGTGTGAAACAATATGTACAAAGAAGTTTGTGGAATTGACTACAGCATTTCTTATTTCATAATAACATCCACCTTTGTAAAGAATATACATTCAAAGGAAAACGGGTAGGGGTGACTTTGCGCAAGATGGTGCGCACCCAGGAAAAATCCCAAGGAAGAATGGACTTGAAAAAAGTCCGACGGGACCGGCAATTGGGAGACCCGGGTTCGATTCCCGGTCCCGTCAGACTTTTTTTCAATTCCATTCTTCCTTGGGGTAATTTTTCAACCTTTCTATTAACGTGGAAAATACAATTTATTTCCCTGCGATTTCCTTTCATTTTTGCAACAGTGTGTAATTTGCATATAAAATGTAGTTTATTAATCACATATATGATCCTAACTAGTCTCACTTCCTCCCATTTACTTCTTACAATTTGCCAGCATAGAATATTTTTCTTCGAACGAAGAAATGAAGGTAATAATTTCATTTTTGCTGAGCTCCGAAGTTATTTAAGAATTTCGCGAAAGCAGAGGAATATAATTATAAATTCAGTCTCCAGAAATTACATCTTAGATGATTTCGTTGTGTTTTCTGCCAGAGTGATGGGGATAACGGATGAAATCAGAATGGATTTATTATTGACGCGGGTTACGCAAGGAAATCCTATTATTTCTAACGGTTAATCCTCACCAAATATATTCCTGACAGAGGAGAATAAGGAAGAGGCAGAGAAAGGAAGTTCTTTGAACAAAAACACGAAAAGAATTCCGAAGGAACCTTTCCAAGGTATTTCATTCTGTTTATTTGGAATGAAAGCCGGTTTTAATGCTAAGAAATCGGAGAATGTTAGGCACGTCGCAGGCGGAATGGTAGTGGAAGAAGGCAAACGCTGTCCATTAATAAACCATTTCCGAGGAAAATGATAAGAAGAAGCTCGGATAGGATCTAAAAAAAGAACAATTGAAAGCAGTAATCCATTGGGACGGGGCTTGATTAAACCTATCCTTTGCTGGAATGTATTTTTGTCTCGCCGTTAAAAGTTAAACAAGTCTAATAATGTTCTGCGGCTGTTTGCCTTTCCTCGGGGCTGAGTCGCTCATTAGGGCGAAGGAGATTGAACAGCCAGGAATGGAGTTATGACAAAAATGTGAAAGTGTTCCCACTCAGGGAAGATTAAGTTCGTTTCTTATTTTGCTTTCTCCTTAAATGTGGCGGATTTAATTAAGCTGTTAAAAGACTCACTGACATGTTTTTCGTCTTTTTCCCCTCGATTGGAATGTTGCAGAATTATCAGTTTTATGGGAGAGTTACGAGACTGCCGTACTTCTCCTTTTGAATTTGTACTGGAATTTAATTTACTCATATTGTTATCGTGGATCGTTTGTGGAAATAAATTTATTACTTTTTAAATTAAATACTTTTCTTGGCTGCAGATAAATATAAAATGTAGATTTAAAACATTCGTAAAAATAATTCTTATCCAGTTTACTTATCAAAGATACCCATTCGGTAACTTGAGTCGATAATGCTTTTGGAATTGAGGATTTTAATCAATCTTTAAGTAATTAATTTTTGAAATGGAAATGTCTCTCTCAAAACGACAACTTTTAAACTTTTGAGGTTGAAAAAGCTGCTTGACACTTTTGAAGCTCCCTCTCGAGGACGTCGTTAAAAAAAATTAATATTAAATCTGATGAATCCATCAATTTTTGTTAAATTTAATAATAGGTTATATTAATTGAATGAAATTATAAGACTTTATTTATGTTTTCTGATTTGAAATTCTCGGTTATATGTTTTGACTATCAGAGATTTAGTATCTTTACTCTTATTCAGGTATATGTTCTCTTATTCCTGTCGATTATAATTATAAAATTAGGTCGTATTCTATTTCAAGAAGTACATTTGAATCTTATTCGCAGAATTTCGAAGGTTCATCTCTGTTTTCTTGAGGCAATCACACAAGTTGATGAGTCAATGAATCTTCGAGTCTGCCTTCATAAGTCGACTCATAGTCCCGTCATCAACTCTTCGCTCGGAATTACTCCTCCGATTCAATCACATTCACCAGCGCTCTCTAAATCACGTTGCACTATATTGCAGCTTCATTGGAAGTGATTTCGCTCATCCGAATTATCTATTACCTATTTAGTTTTATCCTCCTTATTCCTGTATCTGAATCAATCAAACCGTTCTTGCAATTAACAAGAATTTAATGGTAATGAATTTGAGATATTTCAATTGCAGTTTTCGTATTTAACGATGTAATACGAGAGATGTCATTTCTCCGATATCTTAGGATGATATTCCTTTTAAGGTATGAATCATTTAACTATGCTAAAATGTTCAATTCTGACATAGGGTTCCTCATCCATCTTCACGGTTCATTTAGCTGATGAATCCTATGTCTAATGGATGCATTAATCTCATATTTGGAGGCATGCAATCCTACTACATTTGACATACACTATCATAGCCCACCATAGTGATACATAACACCATTTCAAAAGTCGTTATCTCACGCTCAACGCCATGAAGCCTTCATTAGCACGACACTTTAGCCATTACTTCGCTCGCTTTAGACTTATTTCACTTCTCTATTACTACGTACTCTAAAGTTCACTCGTGGAATTGCAATACTTAGGAAATTGAAATCATGCATCAATTCATTAGTAAAAGATATTCTCTATTTTCCTCAAATAAACTTTTTTCTGGTCTTTCGCCACTTCAATCTATTAGATTCTTATGCATAGACATCTTCGTACATACAAGCTCATTTGGTTAAATGAGGAAGATTCCGTGTTTCTTAATTTGAGGAGACTTTCGCATGTTGAGCTGAATGAAGGATTTGAAAAATATGTGAGCTTTTTCGTCCCTTATTCTTTTCGGAGATAAAATAGGTAGGACTGAAATTCGTGGTAATTTTTTACTTATCACCATTTCAATAAAATTTTCGTCTATTTAAATGCAGTAACACTCCATTAGAGCCTAATGAAAAATTACTCATAAGTCAAGTTTTCATATTGTATATATATCCAGGACGATTTTTGAATATATTAAACATAATGTAGATATTCAAGGATGCGTGTTAATTAAAAGTTGCAATGATTGAGAGAATGAGTGATTTAAATTAAATATGAAGACATTCTTTAGATAGGCTTTTTAGAAATATTCAACATCATCGTTGATAGAATGCTAAAAGAAATGGAATCCTCCTGTTCAGTCGGTATTGAATACCCGTACAGATTTCGTAGCGTGAATATAATGGTGAGCAAATGTCCTTGGAAGATACAAACGAAAGATTTTGCAGATGGAGCTGTCTAATCCATGGAGTTGAGCGGATGATATTGTAGATGTGTTATTATTGTAGAAAGCGAGCGATAAAAATCCGAATTTTTTCATTTGCCGATTTATTAACAGATTCACAACTGCCTTCTACAAGAGAAAGCGTATTCTTAACGACATAAAATTGATATATTCATTTTGAAAAGGAAGTCGTTAAATTTGAAGGAAAATAAAGCGGCGCAGACTAAAAAATGGATCACCTTTAATCGGAAGTGTGAGTCCAAATTTCACAAATGTACAAATTCACAATTCCACTACCGGTTTTGGCGGATTGTGCCATCGTCGTCACCTTAAAAGTGATTGATTACCGTTTAGTTTTCCGAAAACGGTGGAGAGATCACGCATTAATTAAGTGTTTAGTTTCCGCATATTATATTATTACGTATAATTTAATTGTTTAATTTCCGCACGTATTGTTAGTTAAACGTGATGTGTCATCAATTTCACCAAAAAGTGCCAAAACGTAAGGTAACGAATTTATGGTATCCTACGGAGTTAAACTATAGCAAAAATATGATCAGAAATCTTATATTTTAAACTTTTTACACTTTCAGTTGTTGATCAACCTTTAATGAGGCTCTAATATTTTGGAACGTGTGCTATATGTAATCTACATGATAGGTATAGTGTGCTGTCAAGTGTACTCCACTTAAAGAATTGTCTCTCCGCGGCAGACACGGTTGCTTCTGCCGCAAGCGTCTCCGATCGGAGGTCTCCTTCGCTGCCAACAGACTCACAAGATTAACAGGTCATCAGCGTCATCAACCAACTCAACCTATACGATATGAAGGTTCAGAGAGTACAACTTAGTATCTGTAACTTTCACGTTCGTCTCTCTCTATCTCTCAAGAATATAAGAATGATGACCAAGTTGAGAAAAAATTCCATGTTACTAGAGTGCTAAATGTTAAAATGTGCTAGAATGTTTATGTTGACGTGCCTGAGCTCAGCAGCATATTCGTAAATTAAGCCATATCGCTGTTATCTTTATTTGTATATTAAGCCATATTGTTGCTTGATTTTGAGACTTTTCCGTCTTTAAGCGACTTTTTTTCTGTCACTGCAATTTTCACATTCTAAGACTTCAGTAATCCCTCCTCTAATTATTTGTGAGATAAAATGTATGTCCTATGCATAGTTAAAAATAATATTGCGTTTCGTTAATTAAGTACTATTAAAACACTATACATTTTATTAGCGTAAAATATAAGCTAATTTTATTATTATAAATGCAAATTAAAGCCATTTAATTTTGAATAGTCATCTACATCTACATTTTATATTTTAAATTCGAATTAATGCCATTTAAGTTTAAATAGTCATCTACACATGTATGCTGCAAGCCGGCGTGTGGCAAGGGGTGCATGCACCATGGTGTACTTCCGTAATCGATTTCTTTCGCGTATATTTCGCGGAATAAATGAATTTCTGAAGCGACTTGCTCTGGAATCTATTTCTCTGATTTTTTTCTTTGTATTAAAACGGGTTATACGATGTGACATGAATAATATCAGCAACATTCATTAACATTAGATGTGCGCGACCTGATTTTCGTTTATCTTAAGTGAAATTAATCCTCTGTGAATGATGTGCGTGAGTTCGTAATCACTTTTAATGCAATTATTCTACGTATGTGTACTGACGTATAATATGTGTGCCCTGTCAGTTAATCGCAGGTTGTTTATATTTGTAATCCTTTTCTTAAATCCCACAACTGTGTGTGATTACAATCATTACTCGTCTTATTCTAGCTAAGCGAGTGGTAGAAAAACTTCAGTGGTGTTTTAATCAGACAAACAGACTAAAAACACATAACTATTTCGATAACAGTGCATTTAAGAAACGTAATTACTAACAGTTAAAACTAATCAATGTGAACTACTTTTAGCGAAATTTATTTTGCAATTTAGCGACTTTTCAGCTATTTTGTATACATGCTTAGGTAAATTTTGTTTAAGATTCAAATTGTCTCGCCATTCTTGGCATCCAAAAATTTTCGGCCACGATTTACAGTTGAAAATGGCATCGTATCATAAGAGAAACAGCAATAACTGAAATTTCGTAAATATATTATTAACAAAAATCGTCAGAATAGTAATTTATTTAATTCAAGCAGGAGGACAATCCTAATTACATCCATTTTAATAATTATTATTATTTACGAGCACGTACAACAATTCCTTAACCATAAAATTCCTGATTAGCCTGGATTCAAACCCTGGACCTTGGAGTTGAAATGGTAGTAAACCGACCTCTCCGCCACCCCAATTTGGTAACCTTACAGGTGACTAATAGATTGCAAATTACAGGTTGAAAAATCATTATGTATGTTGATTTTACTAGCAAACACATAATGATGCAATAACATCTGTATTATCCATTGAAACTATCTGTTTCCAAACACTTTGTCGAAGGAATCTTTCTTCATAGTGGTTGTCATACGAAATGCATTGCGACCAAGGACACGAAGTCGAAAATGAGAACGGGTTGACATGCATTCCCTTTCGGCGAATGTGGATCAAAAGTTTCAATCATAGCGGTTCGAAAAGTCTCGTTTTACTCTGTGGTTAAAATTATTGGGGTTGTAAATTATACCCTTCGTGATACACAGAGGCTTAGCCAAGTGGGAGTTGGGTGTTTAAATCCCATGAGAACTAAGGAAATGAACCAAGGGAGAGGATGGTCTTTCTAAGATAATCATAGAATAGATTAAGGAGAGACAGGGATTCTATGATTATCTTAGGGATGTTTAAGATTAAGGAGAGACAGGGAAGTTTCGTATCGAGGAAAGTGAAAAATAAATCCGCAGTAAAACTGATGAAATCCTCAAAATATTCTCTATTGCCAATTTTTGCCAAGGTGGTTGTGTTTCGCTCTTTTTTAATTGTTTCTTCCTTCTTGATGGGGTATTCTCCTGTTTCTTTAATTTTTAAACGCTTGACTTCCTTATTCAAACCAATTTATCTTTAATTTAGTCAAAATATCTCCTAGAATGGACCTAATACTAATTTACATGTCTAAGGTTATTTCATAACTTCACAATTTGGTCCAGATTCTCCTTTCGTTCACTAAGACGTCCTTAAGTTATTGGTGTTGTGGTAATACCCCAACATTTTTATTACGTTGAAAATTATTTATCGTTGGTGCTGAAAACTTTCATAATATTTTCAGTAACCTCCTAGACTCTTTTTGTTAGTCCTTTACAGAGACATCTACAGTTTATTGTTTTTAGTTTACTCTTCTTGCAATCTATATCTATATACGTTTATTTTATATTTCCGCGTATCGTTCGCGGAAAAATTGAATTATTGAAGCGGCTTGTCGTAGCATCTATTTCGCAGATCTTTTTCTAAGAATCAGAACGGATTATGTAACATGGAGGACGCAAAATATTGGCTACATCATCTACGAAAGTACCTTCTCTGAACTTATTAAGTAAATTTAGTCTTTGTTTAAATCTTCCATCTTCTAAAGATTCCCATCCTGGGTCCTGAAGCATTTCAGTAACACCACTGATTTTTCGTAATAATTTTTATGTAAAATGTATCGCCTTTCGCTGTACCTTTTCTAATTCTCTAATACAACACTTTTCTGCTGAATCCCATTTACCACAGGTATATTTAAGGTGAGGTCTGAAGAACGCAACTTGCAAGGTTAATAATTTATTCTTCGGAGAACCTGATTGTCTATGTTGGCTAATGACCTTACTTACCAGATCTTTCTTTTTAAGCTTAAATTTTACTATTACTTATTTTTGGAGGGCAGAAAGGAGTGAAAGTAAGTGTAAATCATTTTCAAATAGACGGGCAGTACGCTGATTATAAAAATAGCCGAGCATACGTCATAAAGTAACACCAAATACACCTTCAGTATGAATACTTGTTCAAGAAATCAGTTAAAATTTCTTTGGGTCATTCGCAGAAATACGATACGCAGAAAAGCAACGCCGGAAGCAATTCGAGGAAGATGTCCTCATGCCTGAGACAGCGGTTGGTAGACTTAATTGGTAGTCTCCAGACGTGCAATTAGGCGGTGCGATTTCTTAAACTATAGAACCATTTAGAGGTCTTCAATACAACCAAAAATCAGCAGAAGTTCAACACTTACACTTAGTGTTCCACAAGTGCGTACCGAGGCGATGAGAAAGGACGCTCAAAAATGGAATTTCACCAAATGCGTGGCTGTGGAATCGGACTTTAGGCCTCGAGTTGTGCGACTATGATAAGGAGACGAGAAAATTATTCCATTCTTAGAAACCTTAATGACTGGCCGTGATAGTAGGAATTAATAGTAGGAGTAGAGAAATGGTAGTCACGATATTGGAAAAAGGGCGAACTCTAGTTGGTGATTAACTCCAGCCTCCTTGCGAAGGATCAACGTCCCAAGTTCTAGGAGTAGGAGGAGCGGAACGAGAAAGTTAATAGGATTAAGAAATTCGAACCGGCAATTATAAAACTTCCTCTCACAAAGCTATCGATTTGCCAAAGAAGCATTGAGAAACGTCGAATGGATTATCCAATGGAGTCGTTTCCGACACGCCCTAAACTTAGAACTTTCTCTTGGGGGATTGCTTTTAATTGGGTTGATTAGGTTATCCTGTTATTATTTTCTTAGATTAGATGGATACTAAAAGAACAATCACTGCCGTAAATGTAAGTATTGAAAGTGCTAGATTACATTGTGGATTTGTGTGGTTCTTTATTTATCCAATTATAAGTTGCGGAGTTATACTTGATGTAGAGGCTTAGGCTATGATAGAATTTAACCATCTCGAAGATTCGTCTCTATAATTAATTACCCATTTGCAATGGCCCATGTCGGAAATCTGGCATCATTGCCATAAGATTCACAATCTGTGGAAGCCAAGTAATTGCGTAAATCGATTATAGAAACTTTGTGAAAAAATTCATAATTTGTCCTTTGTTTCGACATTCAGCGCAGCATTCTAATTCTTCTGTTTAATTACTCGGGTAACTGTCATTATTGTCGCCGATTCAGAAACCGATGGAAATAGGCTGAACTTTAGTGACCGACAACTCTTATAGAAACCAAAATTTTGTTGATAGCGACGTAATCGTTCATTAAAATACACTTCGTTAATGCCACTAAATTCGGTGTATTTTATCAATCTAGATGATAAAAATAAGAATATTTATTAAATTTCATTTTTTTACTGACGTTCCTCCAACTTCTTCTGAAAGAATATTAATTTGATTCAAATTTACGAAGAAAGAAAGTTTTGCAACGAAACGAAAAATCACATTTGCGTGTGTTTCTTATTGAAATTGAATGAATAACTTCATAAATATGCACAAATATGCATATATAATAATTGTGTTTACTTTATTTTGTTCATCTTTAAGTAGCAATTCGTTAAAAGAAGATCTCCTTTGCATTTCATTCCGTCTGAATTAAAATTTGTTAGTTTCTCTATAGCTTTATCAGTTCGTGGGAGCAGCTCGCTGTCTCTAGCATTCTCTCGTAAATGATAAAACATCCGGATATAGATCGAGATGTTTTCCAAAAATCGTTCAGAGTACCTTGAAGGTGGGTCGGAGAGATTTGCAACTTTATTCGGAATTTCCTGATTCGCTTAAGAAAAAACTAAGAAAACATTTTATCCCGAATACTGAACTCTTTAGGGAGTGCACTCAGGATCTCGATCCGCGATATTTTCTGCGGGTATATAAATGTAACGCCAGAGATTTGTCTTAAATGTGTACCCATCGTTCCAATTTCATGCTCGAATAAAGGAGACACAAATGAAGGTTTAAATTTGTGTTTCGTCTCGGATGGAGTAATCCATAAAATGAGTGGAGATACTTCGTACAGGTCGGTTTACTCGTACGTTAAACGTTCCGCGCTACGTGAAAACGTGCCGAAAAAGGTAATCTAATGAAACGTGTGTGTGTATATATATCCCAAAGCGCTGCGGATAATTGCTATGCCGTTACACAAACAACTATGATTTGCATTGCCTCACAAAGGTGACTCTCTAAATTTTTTGAATGTACGTGTTCAAATTTTAGTTCATTTACACTTGCGCATGTACCCTACAAGCAGCCTTTCGACGTGTGGAGTGCATGCTCAATGACTCCCCCAATCGATTACTTTCTCGCATCGTTCGCGGAAAAAATGAATTCTTGAAACTACTAGCTCTAAAATCTATTTCTCTGATTTTTCACGCAGGATCAGAACAAACTACGTGACAGGGAGGACGGTTACATCTTCCTAAAATGTACTTTCTCTGAATTTATAAAGTAAATTGAGCCTTTCTTTAAATTTTGTAGATATTCCCTTCCTGCATCCGGAGGAACTCTTACTGATTTGTCGTAACAACTTTATTTGCAGAGTATCGCCTTTAGCAGTACATTATATAATATCGAATGCAAAACTTTTCGGCTCGTACACTAAATGCATACGCATGGTGAGATCTAACCAACGCAGATTATAACATCGCTCACGGACTTTTTCTTCGCTCCTACAGAGTATTTTCTTAACGAAGTTTCTTAAGTTCTCTTTCACATACATTGATTTCACAGTGATTGATCTATAGTACATCTACCATTGACATAGTATAAATTGTACAAACGTCTTCATTGGGCGAAACTGGGGCTATAAAGCTCCAACTTCCTTTCGCCTTTCTCAGGATTTCGTACTGATTACGAATGCATAGCATGATACAAGATATTGTTATTTTTATGTTACGTTAATTCCTTTTATTTCAAATTCGATCTGTAACTTTTATTTTGGCTCGTACATGTTGCTCTTACTTTTTCATGGCATTAACAGTAAAAAAACTTAGAGATGCAACAAAACTTATTACTTCAGATGACATGTGGAACTATTTATTGAAAATGTTGTGTAAATTGAGTAATAAATGATGATCACAACCTCCTCGAAAGCGACTTCTGGGCAAAGGCGGATGAGCTGAGGACAGATGAAGTTTATGAGTGTTTTGAAAGGGATACCGAAAATCCAGACGTAAATATTTCGACTTATCAAATGAGAATGACCTCATTTACGAGGTGATATCACATAGTAGTAATGTGAGATCTTCGTGGCAGATATGGAACACGCGTCTTGGTGCCCCGCTTATCTACACTGCCAATCAACGGTCATTGTTCAGATATACCTCACCTGACTCTCTCCTCTTCAGTTACCTTATTGTTGCAAACATATTGTTACTGGTCATTGTGTTGCGGGCATCTCCAGCAGATCGGTTCGGAGATAATGTGAGGAATATTTGCAGGAGATGAAGAGGTATTGGTAATGACGGATCGCTTGCTTGATTGTAATTGCAGAGGCGAATTGCTGCGTAATCTTAGACTCCTACGGCAATGAATTTCATTTGTGAGCATGGAATGCGTTTATGGGAAACACACGCTTGAGTTGAAACTGATAGACCGCGGTTATCTCCAAATTTAAACGAGGAAGCGAGATAGGAATCTAGTTGTCGGTAGAGATGCTTCGAATCAATGCTCACCATTTCTTTCTTTGTAAATTGTTTATTTTACAATACCGTCGTACAGTGGGCTAGAATCGAGAAAAAGCTGGCTATAAATACGAACACGCTTTTTTGAGTACGGATTATGAAACTTCGCATATATTATCTTGAATAAATTCTACATGCGACTATGGAGGTCATTTACGTTGGTTCCTATGCATTAAAATTATACAGGGGGTCAGACTAGACCAAATTTTGCGAAAAATCAAATTCGCGAAAATCTTAAACTTCAAACCGCTTGTGAACCCAAACAAAGCTAATTTCTCTTTCATAAGACGTGGCATTTATGATCACGCTTGATTTACATACTTTACGTAACAAAATGGCGGACCCTTATTTTAGAGCAAATTTTTACCTAAAGCGAGGAAAATAGTAGAAAGTTACATCGAGTGTCACGGGATAACTTATACCACGATATTCTTTGAAGCTTCCTGAAGAGGAATCTGAAATAAAACCTTGCGCATATTTGCGACATCGATAAATAAACCGACTTTTCGAAAACGCTGCAAGGGCTTAATCCGCGCGGCGGAGCACCGTCCTCCGTGAGGTTCACTTGCTTTAAGAGGAACTACGGACCAACACAATTTTCAATGGTAAATTTTAGGCTTTATACGCTGGAATGGATTTTTTTCTGCCTTTTCAGAAAGAATTATGAGGTAAATAAAAATACGTTCACCTTCTTCTCAAAGCACGACTTTTCATTAAAAACCTCCATAGCTCTAACAATTGTCTCAATATTTCAGCTATCTCTCCATTCCTCTTTCTCTTACTTTTTTCAGTCTGTTCCAACAGCGTATTTAGAGAATAGTTATTTGGTGTTACTTGTTTTATCCTTGATTTAAGTAACGAAGACATTAATTTTAGTAACTTGTTTCCAGTTTGAAATATTGGGATTTATTGGGAACATTGGTTGATTAGATATTTACATTTCATTCACATTTATTTTTGTTTATGGCGACTTTGATGACGATAGAGCTACAGCGAAGTCCATCAATGAAATTTGATGATTTTTCTCTGTGTAATCAAATTTTTATTAGATGGGTGTTGCTTGAAATGATGAATTATATATATAAAAAGCAAATGTCTGTCCGTCCGTCCGTCCCCCTATTTATTTCAGAAACGGCTTGACTTAGAGATCTGAAACAAACTGTATAGTGTTTCTACGATTCTAAAACCACCAAGAAAACTATTCTCATCTCTGTAAAGACCCAGGGGTTAACCCACGAGCACAAAATGCGTTTCCATAAGAGATGTACGTAAATTAAATTCATGACTTGCAGAGGTGGTTTCTTTTACAGAATTGAATTTTTTTAAATAGTCCTACAAAATTGAGACAAGTGTCACAACAAAGGAAAATGGTCGTAGATTCTTATTTTAGTCACAAAATATTGATTTAGATCCGAACTTTCGAGGATTTTGATAAAACACACGGAACTTTCGTAAAATGTTTGGGAAATAAACAACCCATCCCTTTGACGACTAAGGCCATTGTTGAATGTCGATTTAATGAATTGTCCAATATTAATGCACGGGGATAATCAGTTAGTATACTTTTCCATATTAAATGTACGTAAAATAGGTTTTCGTTATCTTTTCTTTTAATTTTTAAATAGTCGATCGTTGAGAAGAATAGTTTCCAATCCTTTCTAAAAGCCTCTATGTGCCTTTCCCGTCATGTAGTAATTGGAAGACAGGAATGTATACATTGGGTTCTTTCCGAATGGAGAACTTGAAATTGTAATCCGTTCTTCGGAAATCTATAGATCCTTACAGCCAATGCGACCGAGTGGCCCTAAATCATCATTGCAGAAACACTTCATCTCACTTGAGTGAGCAAGTTATTCCTTTTGATTTTAACGGAGCTTTTCGCTAAAATTTAGATCATTGACGTGCGTTTTTCGTTTGGAAATGGGATGGAGCGAGCAAGATTACATTTGCCCCGTCTAGTGGCTTCAAATGAAAGCATTCTTTATGACAGCGGAAAATCAGCGTTAAAATTCCCTCTCCCTTCTCGTCGTAAAGGTAAACAGAAAAGATTTCCGTCGACTTTAACTAATGGCAGTTTATGAAAATGCAAGATTTTTTTAGGTTGGCGGGGGAATGTTTCTCTTCCCTGGTAAAGAAAAACAACTTTCGAGTACAGACTCAAAGTGAATAATTCATTGCGAAGCGCTTTCATTTGCGAAGGACGAGACTAAAAATCCCTCTTTTTCGAAAGGGAATTTTAGCGGATAGTTCCGTGAATTTTTCATCGCGCTTTATCTGATGCCGTCGTCGGCCCTAACTGGACAAACTTCCCAAGAAAGGTAGACGCGCTTGTAACATTTACCCTTTAAAGTATTTCCATGGGGGGAATTATTTAGGCGGCGTTTTTTACATCTCTCTAAGACAGATGCGCTCCTGATAAGAAATATAAGGGCGAAATGCTTCGCTGCTTGTCGTTGTTCTTGAGAATCTCTGGTGTTTTTCGCCATGCATCGGCCCAGATGCACATATCTTCCGAATACAAAACCAATGAAAATGAACGTTTATTCCCTATCGCAGTAAAAATATGTTTTTCTCCTTCCACATGATGATGAATAGAATATTTTTGTTCGGCGAAGGATACTAAAATATTTGTCTTTTATTTGCATTTGCTTTCTTCTAGTTTCTATTTTACGACGCATTCGAACTTACCAAGATCCTCAGGACAAAACTGCACTCAAGCAACTGAGGTATGAGCGACGCTGTATAAAATCATGAATGTAATCAATACGATTGGAGCTTACTTCGGAACGCCATTTAATGAATGAGAAACTATGGACTATACCATGGAAATAGTGAGAGTATACTTATCGTGCACATAGTTTTGAAGGTAAGGTAAAGAGGTCGATCAATAAAATCGTGTGGAAAATACGAAGTCCATTTTTTCTCATGTATTACAATCATGGACACACAAAATACGACCATGGTTTCGTTGCATTAACTTAGTTTATTGCTTTGCTTTCTGTGCGTATTTTATTGTTCTGCTATTGTGTTTCCTAATGACGTAGCCTCGCTACGAAACCGTGTTGGTGATTTGATTATTTTTTATTTGGTAAGAGTTTGTGTCATGAAACCGTTTAAAGACTACTGTATAAAGAAAGGTCAAATTTGCATTAATTTTTTTAAGATAAGCATATTAATTTATTATTATTATTAAATCAAGATCATTAAAAGTTTATTGAGCTATCTTACCCAAGGAAATTTTCTGTATTAAAGATTATCGATGCACATTATGATAATGATAACAATAAGTGTCTTCATGAGAGCGAGATTTAGGTCTTTGATTTTATTTTTGTTCACTTTCAAAATTACGAGAATTAAATATGCTGAAGGGAGAAGCTCCATCAACTTCAAACAATCAACAATCAAATTTAATTCTACTCTAAAAATATAAGACTACTTCGGCAGAAAATAGAGTATAGAGTATAAAAAGCATTTAAATCAAGTGTTGATTTTGACTAAAAATGAGAAAATTCTTTCAAATCTTAAAAAGGCGAGAAATATTCTATATCACAGCATATACATACATGGGTCCTGCTACCATATATTGATGAATGAAATATTTATCATTTATCTTTATGGATAGAGTACGGGATAGAGAAAAATGTATCTTTTATTTACATACTTTTATATCAATCTTTTTCATGGCTGTGATGATAAAAAAGCTACTGAGGTATGAGTTATGCTGAATCATGACATTAATTAGGGTTTCTCTTTATAAAATGTTACGAAAAGTAATACTCATGGAGTTATTGTGCTTCACTGACGTGGGCTTGTTCTGCTCATAGCATTCTGGCTCAGAAGGAAAGCAAGGGCAAACTACCTCACTCATCATCATGCTTAGTAAGCCTCATTTCCCTTTCCTAGCTCTTCGTAGCTGTTGGTAGAGGGGTTAAGGTCCCAACCGGGCCGAAAACTTCAGAGTCATACATACATAACATGCTATAGGCAAAAAAGTGACCAGTTTAAATACTTGACAACAAAGGAGAAGAAACAGCGGAGTATCAAAACTATTGAGCGTTTCCCAGTAAAGAAATTTAGTAGAAAATTGTCGAAATATGAATAAAATGGACAATGGCCAAATAATGCATTCACCGCGATGACGTAGAATCACAAAGAAATCCTTTTTGGGTCAGTGGAAAGCTCCGAATACAAATGTTTCTTTCATTTTTAGGCAAAAATAGAATTATTTTGTCGACAAAATCGTATGGATGGTAAAAATACCATTTTACATAACTAAAATTTGTTCCACACTTTTCGCTCCGCTTGTTTACTAGGACCATTTCGGATACGTAAACATACGGGGATCCTGAATTATATAACAGACGTAGCTCAAAATCATGGCTGTAATTTCGTCCCAAAATAATCCACATCTCACAGCAGTATTCTCGGCAGCTCTTTTCGATAATTTCAAAAAAAATAATTCCCTTACGTTGGCTTCGTAAATGCACGTCCGGAGCCGAAGTAGAGCATCGGGCGAAATGGGGAACACGTTGAAAATGCATTATGGAGAACGACTGAGGGAGCGGAGGAACGCTTTGAAAGCTCCGGCGACTGCACCGTGTGTATTTTTTACGCTAAAAGGGACATCGGGTCCCAATTCGAGTCATCCATTAATTGGGAGATAGCAGTACCAAACTAAACCGTGCCAGTTTCTATAACCATTCCTGTATCGGAAACAGATTTCCGGATCGATTATTTATTAAATCCAAAATAATACGAATTCTCGCACCTGCTCTCCTGAATTCGTTATGGGATTCTCTTCTGGGCGGGAACTATTTTTCTTCGGATCTTAGTGCAGTTGAGTAGTGATTGGTAGAAATAAGTTGCTTAATATAATGCTGGCCCAGAGATTAGACTTTGGTGTGAACATATTTCGAATGGTTAGAATCTTAAGAATAAGCTAATGTGACCCCTCAGCCAACTCTCAGTGTCTATGTTAGTGCTTACCTAATTTATTTATATACTGTGATACGAACAGTCAATCTTAAATTTTTTACATTTTTCATAGAATGATTCAACTATAATCTTATTAGGCGACAAATAAATGAGATTTTTGTTTTTTTAAGATGCTTCTGTTGTTTTAATGTCACGAAATTTCAAAGTCGAGAAAATCACAACGTAGAAAATAGAGCAAAAGAAATAATTTTTGAGGGAGAACAGGCTGAAAATAACGGGAAAATCCAGTTAAGCTTTAGATATATCATTTGTTGAACTAAAATACATAAACAATTTTTCGTCAGAGATGGGGCTATTGCAAGAAACGTGTGGGAGAAGCATCAAGAACAGGGCAGGTAAAATGTGATGGAGATCGATTAGTTACGTCTTTATTACTGGCTGAAAGCAAACCTTCACATTTCTACCGAGGTCAGAGACAAAAATCAGTACCCAAAATTAGATTTCGGATATTTGGAAACTGAAACTAAATTTACGTTTGCTGTATATCATCGTTATTCCTCCATACCGCGTGCAGGTCATTTAAGAGTTATCCATCCATGACTGACTTGTTCTGTCTGGAAGCTGTTGGATGGCGTAAGAGCACGATCACCGAACGGTTCCCCTTAGCACCCTCGTGCACTTGGGTGCATTTCTGATGCTCTTTCAATTTGAGCACTTCCATTTTCGAGCGATGTCGCCTTGGTAACCATGTTTACGCTCCCTCTGAATGTAAAATGCTGGGCACCGAACTTCGTTCGGGAGTAAATTTCCAGTGCCATCTAACATATTTCTTCTTTTTACTATTTCACCTCACTGATTCACCCGAAAACGTGCCTTTTCCCCGAATGTGGGTGGAGTCTCGTGTGTATTGTAGATGACCGTGTTATGTGAGCTGTGCTAAGGTTTGAATGAAAAGGGAGAAATGATTCTGGCTCACAGAACGCCACAGTCGATAATTTTATTGGCTATAAGGTTCCGGTTGATTGCAACGCCATCTCCTGCAATTTTTAATTGTCTGTCTAAGAAAGCAAGGTATTATTTTCTTGCCTTCGAGTACTCGAGTAATTAGCTGATAAACTCGAGTTTTCTTCCACTTAGTTCTTAAAAATATACTCGAACAGTAGCGAGGAAGATATAAAGCTTAAAAAGTTATACCTTATCTTTGGTTCGTGTTAAAAAAATTGAAACAAATTGAATCCATATCTTTTGAATATTTGAAACACGTAGAAAAAATCTCACAAGGAATACTACAAAGTGGAAGGCCTTGTGGTATGTCTTGCAAAGTGTTTCATTTCTTACGATTATAGAACACCACACGATGAATGCGGCTGCTATTGAAATTTGAAATCGATGTAATTTCTAAAAAATTAATTTTTTCACATTCGGAAAATAGTTGAGATTATGGTACACTTTGATTTCAAACTTTGAAATCAGAACTGCATTTAATAATCTTGTTAGAGCTCTTGTTTAGATTTTTATGTATTGAATTGAAGTAAATGCTCACTGATACTTTTACAGATGAAATGCGGGCCTCCTTCAACCGTGTACAGTTCTTAACAAGCGCTTATTACGAGTTTGATATTGTAATTTCTGATTATCTTTTTCCTCGCATTTTTTGAGAAAACAAATACCCTAAACGACTATAATATGCAGCCATCGAGTTTGACAAAAATAAGGTCGCGGGAATGTGAATATAGAAATGAATTCAGCGAAAAATGCACAGCCCTGGCGAGTGATGTGTACAACCAGGTGAAGGGTTGTCTGTATTTTGGGACAGCAGTTTTGATGCATTAATTCGTTGTTGAGCTGAATATTTTACATTCCCGTGTTTTAAAAGCCGCTAAATTTCGTTTTTGCGCGAAAATAAAACGCCACAACTCTGAAACTGTCCCCATAGGTTGAAATTTCCCTCATAGACTGCATATAATACAGTACCGCGCGAGTCAAATTTGCAAAAATTAGCATTTGAACGCATACGTATAGCATGCCAAGCCAATCACAAAGCCAAACATTTACATTTTGGCGCAAGTCCAATATTTAACCATTTCTATTTGCCTGTTTAGTCGTACATTTCTAATCCGAATCCCCTTTATTGGATGTTTGTTATTGAGCGTGAAGTGTAAAAATGTTGAAAATTGTACCGTGATAGATAATATCGCGTTTGTGTGGAAGGATCATTAGTAATGCTGGATGCAGACTCGAATAACCTGCCATTTTGTCGTGTATCTGCTCATATTAGCATAAAAAATGAAGGGTTAATTTTATTTTATTAAGTATCTTATTATATTATTCCTTATTGTATTATTATTTTATTTCTTTCTTTCTCAGCACTGCTGAGATTTTCATGGGCACGTGTATAAATACCAAGTACTCCCAGAGAGATTAATTCGGCTCTTAAAATTGTTATTTAAATTCAAAATTTTAACAATTATTCAACATTTACTATGCATTTTGTTTGAGATACTACCTCTAACATGATCACATAAGATTCTAAGACAAATTTGTATCTATTGGCGAATTATTGATGATATTTATTTATTAGAAAGTCGCAAATTTTCTGATATATTGTAAAATTTTATCAGTTTTATAGTGAAAATGCGTTAAAGTATAGAAATGTTACATATATATGTAGTGGGAAATAAAGAATTACTGTGATTAAAAATTCTTATAATTATTACTGTTTTAATTATTTCTTTAGCGAACACAGAAGCACGGATTCATATCCATTTTAATGGTTTTAATGATCACAAAAAAACGACGAGTACAAACACCCGTGACTGGAAAAACCTGGACTCGAACCCGATACCTCAGTGTTTGAAAGCTAGCGCTCTAACCACTACGCGCTCGAGCTCGGTGTACGAGTTCGTTTGGCCTGAGTTGGGCTTTTGTGTTTGCTTAATAGATACAGTCAAACATCAGTTTCATGGAAAGTATTTTCCAAATTTTTTGCCGTTTCCCCATATCGATGTTGATGACTTCGACTCAAGTACGTTAGTGTAAGAACAAAATGTTGGCTGCTTATGTATCCTTGAAATGCGATCCTTTTTTGTATCTTTAATGTTGATTATGCTACTGTATTATTCATACTTTTGAAATATACTCGAATTTGGAATACTACTGCTCGAAAAAACACGAGAGAGATCACTATGATTTACAACTACGTTTATAACCTTAAAACCTCCTGTGAATGTGTAGATAGGGGTGCAGTTATCAATAGATCAGCCTCTTCCTTTGGCTTCCGACTAACGATATTCCTTGTCTTTTCGATGGTACATACATTTTACCATGATTTTTCCTTACATTCCTTTGACTCTACGTTCGTGACCAAACTGGCCTATGAGTCAGCGAGGTCGCGATATTAAGTGTTTCGTAAATATCCTTTCAATAAATTTAATTCAAATTAAATCTTAGGTTTACTTATATTCCCGTATGATAAACCACTGAAGTTGGAAGATCAGGGCCACTGTCAGATTAGTGTTTCTAATTCTCATGCCTCTAGTGGGACATTGGAGCTTAGCCGAGTACTCAAGGAGGTTGAAATCCTGTCATTATATTCGTTATAAATTTTTATTTAAAACAAATATTCCTTGTCTTTTCGAATCAATACTCCTATAAGTTAATTACTAAGCGTTCGAGAAAATTTATTTGGGTAAAATTTTCGCATAACTGCACGTCCTGAAGAAATGAAAAGCGGGGCTTTAGACCATTAGGATAGGGAAACACTGAGTTAGATGATAAACTATCCTTAATTATTTTCACAACCCAGTGCGTTTTAAGGTGAAAACAGAAAAATGAAAAAGATACCGCAATAATGATTTTGCTATGCGCTTAGATTTCTTTCGTGTTCAACTTTCGTCGACTAACAGTATTTATCTTCTAACATATATTGTATATGTTAATAGCTTTTGTAATTTTTACTATCCTTTATGTAATCTATCTCTTTTTCTCTCACTCTTTTCTAATGATTTTCGTTGTTTTTCAGACCCCCCCCCCCCTCTCTTTGTGGGCATCTTCCTGTAGTTGATATATTTGGGATCAAAAATCGTCTTTTTCCTCCAAAAAAACATTATTTCTTCCTTCTCTTTTTTATTTCTCGATCGAACAAGTTCAAAATTAGTACACATTATAGTTTAAAATCTTATAGTATGTTATGTATTCGTATATTGTACCAATTTCAGTAATAGTTAAATGGGAGATGGGACTTCCTGTCCCAATTCTGCACAATAAAGACATGTATATCGTTAATTGGGTATTCCATCAACGTGTGAAAATATTCGCTTTCATCAATCCTACATTTTTTTAAATTATCGCTCTACTTTCCGGGCAAAGGTCATATATTTTTTTTTGAGAAATACATTCTGACATTCTAAATACTGATAATTGAGTAATTTAATGGAATAAGGTTATTTCCCTTTGATAAAAATATCTAATAGTCTGCGCATTATTTTCGTAATCAAATAAATGCTGATTGTTTGAGAGATTTGCGAGATTACCAAATATTTGTTTCCGAAGCGGATTTAATTCCAAAAAATCTTATTAACCTTTGGCATAGGCGGAATCAGAGATCGCTCGCATGTTCATTCGATTATCCCTTCTCTGTTTAAATTTTGCAGACATCGCGAGCTTTAATCAGAAATCAGTTTGGGAAACGTGTTAAATTGCTTTTCCGGTCGACAGTTCCCCGAAAAAGCGGACAATTATTAAACTCGCGTTCATAGTACGGAGTTATTTGTATTCTACGCCAATTCGAGAGTTTTTTTGGAATTCAATTTATATTAATTAGTGGTCGCTTTTTGACTCAAAGGTAAATTTACTTAGAACTCAATGACTGGAAAGTTGATTGAGTTAATGCAAAAACTTGGAAACCTTCCCTTTCGTGTAAATAAGCGCGTCCAGCAGTTGCAATGATATTATGAAATCAGTTTTAAACGTGTAAAATGTTCGGTCACTATGTATGATCCATAGAACCTAATTAATTTACATGAAGTTGTTAATATCTGCTCAAAACCTTTTACGAATTATGGCTCCTCGATACCTTTATTCCGAAAACGGAAAATGCTATATCAATATCGACTATTCATAATTGCTATACTAAAAAGCATGTATATATATTTTAACGTTCAGAATAATTTTAATGACATAATAAATAAATAGCTTTAATATTCCATTGTTGACTGATATTAAGTTTTGTGCATCTAAAGCAGTGCAAAACTGCATATCAAGAGTTCAAAAGATTCATATTGTGACTTTCATTCATAAGGTTTTTACGCACTCGTGAAATCTATCTATCCAGGAACCCTTACTGTAGACGTGGCATTTAAGCAGTGAAAATATACAAGTATCTTTGGTTAGACTTAAAAAAATACAATAAACATAGAAAGAATTGAGAATATAAATTTGATTTACATATTTATTTCCGTTGATTTCCAATAACGGAAAGAATTTATTGCTGTTGAATCAGCTGAGTTAACCTTTTGTCTGAGTTCCTTATCTCTCGCGTTTCTGTATGAAATTAGCACTAAGCTTTTGTGTTGGCAACAATCAATTCGAGGGATATGGAACGAATAACGGTACGTATTTTGTCCTACAATAGGGAATATGTGCAGAAATACCGACTCGTGTCGTCCCCATCTCTATTAGGTGATATAATAATCAAGTATTGGGCAAATGTTCTAATGTTTGTGTTCGAAATGGAGTGTAATATTTGTATGCGTATTTCTGTTCCCAATGGAGTGTACCTCTGAGTCGCGACCAATCTTGAACAATCTTGTTTTGATTGTAATTTTAACCAACCAGAATTAGATGAAGTAAGTTCGGAGGAAATGAAATGAAGCTTAAGTTTTAAGGAGTATCGCTTAGGAAGATGCAATCTATTTCTGTAAAGTATAAGATCAAAAGAGATTTAGCTGAATAATCTTATTTAGAGTGATAGTCAATAAAAATTAGATTTCAAACTCACAGAAAAAGTAAAAAGAAGAATAAATAATGTCTCAAATTGCCGAAGAGCTTTTCGTTATTTGCAGTGGTTTGGTCGCCTAAATTGCGATGTATTTTTTGCAATGAGCTGTTAATACAGAACTTTCTTTTTCGAATCAACCTTTAGCATTTCTGAAGAACATCTCTTCGTAAACTTTCTCAAGTTAATTTACTTAGCTTAAATAACTTTCTTTCTCAAAGAAATTAACCTTCTGTCGAATAACCAACCATATTTCTTTGAGATAACAGGGATCTATTGCCTCAAAGGACTTTTAATCGCGAAACCTGACAGAATTGAATTTCATTCCCGGCACGTGAATGTTTGATGAGGAGTAAGTCCAAATTTGGGCAGATTACCACCAGCTCTGCTCCAGAGATGGGATAATTAGAAATCCTAGGCTTTGATTACCTCCCTGCGGATCGCGAACTTCCACTGATTCCGTAATAATGCAAATCCGCGACGTCTATAAGAAATTCGCCTTTCCAAGAAGTTATCTCATTAGCCATTAAATATTCATTCAGAAGTAAGCGGGCGTGGGCGGAAACTTTTGCCGCGTTTCACCTTATAATCGAATCACGCCTTTAAATGGCGGGCAACGTGAGCGCTCATGTACGAGGGGAGTTGTAGTGGAATTCCTTTCAAAAAGATGTCATGGCAGCGTCCTTTTTTCCCTACCCTTCTGCCGCTTTTTCATCTTTCTTCTTCCCTAACTTTGATTGGAGCACGACGGGTCTCTTTAAAGGGGTCTTCCATTTCCAAGAACGAAAGATTTTTTTTGTCGTGTTCGGGAAGTTTTCTTTCGCCATATTTGTGATGGCGTTATAAGTTTCCTCTTTCTTTTTCGCGGGGACCTTTCCCCGTTTACCCTCAGAAAATCGGTTCCGAAATAAACTTTGCTGGAAGATGGCGCAGTATACGATGACGTTATTTTTACCTGTCTCGCGATACTTCACAACGTGCCCCGGCCGTTAAATCCACTTAACATTCTGCTTGTGGAAACTTTCTTCAGTTACATGCATAAAAATAATGGCTTTAGTGTTTCAAATGCCGTTTAATGATCTTAAATTAAAGTGCAATCGTAATCAAGAAGAAAAGGGCGTGAAAAAAGTCTTGCGGGACTTGACCTGGGATTTTCCACTTGTCGGGAGGCTGCTCTAACAATTATTCTAATTTCCTTAGGTTTTTTCCCAGGGTGCATGCTTTCCTTGCAAAACACCATTCCTCTATCACTATATATTATGACCGCTTATTTTCCCAAATGTAATGTGTCACTTCGTGAGCTATTTGAGTATATCCATCTTTAAATCGATTTATCTCTATTGGCTTTGTCTTCTTCGCGAGTTCTGGAAACACGAGAGTTTATGGCGCTAAGTGCGGAGTGAGGAGGGGATGGCGGTTTAGGGGTAAGGATTAATCCGGTGGAATTTGAGACAATTGCGAAACAGAGATATGCTATGGAATGGCAAACCGACTCTTCACCAGGAAACTGCAAAATTGCTCTATGCTTCTGTGGGAGCTCAACTTGTAATACCAGCACCATGTTGTTGTAGTCATTGTACCGTGTATGCTAAATTCCCCCTGAGATCTTGGAGATGACTTGAGAAAGTTTTGTATATTTCGGATCACTCGTGTGTAGATTCTAGTCTTAATCATTCAGTTATTGAATAAAATATATTATATACATTTTGTCGATGAATTCGTAANAAACTGTCCCCATAGGTTGAAATTTCCCTCATAGACTGCATATAATACAGTACCGCGCGAGTCAAATTTGCAAAAATTAGCATTTGAACGCATACTTTGTTGCATACACACTATTCATTCGACGGGTAGAATCGTCAAGTTCCGGCTCACCGCAGAACAAAAAGCGAAGGTGTAAAATCCTAAAACAAATGAAGCGAATTACCGCGCTGGCAGCATGTATACATTGCTCTCATGGCGGCGGGCGCTGGATTGGGAGGCGAGGAAGCGGCCAGCGTCAAATTGGGCCACTCTCCCCCGACTAGGAGTACATTAGCATTGCTGTGACGCCAATGGGGATCGGGCGGTCTCGATGTGCCTCTGCAGCAATGTCCCGGGGAAACCTCGGCAAATACAGCCATTCGCTAATAACCCCTTAGCAGCCGACGCGTTAGCCGCCGATGGAAAGCAGAACAGACCTCTTGACCTCTGGAAATTTGTCCATGCTCTCTCCCCCTACGACGTGCCACCCTTTCGTGGCTTTTTATTCGCTTGGTAGATTTAATATCCTTTTGTTCTTTGCGGAAGGGTTCCTGGGAGCTCTTCTGTTTACATAAAAAGCTTCAGAGTGGATGTCCGGTAAGTAGTCCACTGGATTAAATAAGCTAGTTATATGTCCACTGGATTAAATAAGCTAGTTATATGCCCACTCAAAACCTGTGATAAAACCGTATATAGTACCTGAAATGATTTATGCCTTACTTTTAAATTTTTAAGACTGCACAGTTTTTCAATCAAACCTTCCTGAGTATATTAAAGTTTATTAAAGATTTAAGTTTAGATTTTCGTGCTTTACAACTTGAATTTTAACTCTATAAAAACACCAGGATTCATTTAAAAAGCATTAACTAAAGTGTCGGTTATCTAAAGATTATGAAAAATAAAACATAGTAAACTTCCACACTATTTGGCTTTATTTTCGACCGGTTTCGGCGCAAAGGCCATCTTCAGGTACCTGAAGATGGCCTTTGCGCCGAAACCGGTCGAAAATAAAGCCAAATAGTGTGGAAGTTTACTATGTTTTATTTTTCATAATCTTTAGATAACCGACACTTTAGTTAATGCTTTTTAAATGAATCCTGGTGTTTTTATAGAGTTAAAATTCAAGTTGTAAAGCACGAAAATCTAAACTTAAATCTTTAATAAACTTTAATATACTCAGGAAGGTTTGATTGAAAAACTGTGCAGTCTTAAAAATTTAAAAGTAAGGCATAAATCATTTCAGGTACTATATACGGTTTTATCACAGGTTTTGAGTGGGCATATAACTAGCTTATTTAATCCAGTGGACATATAACTAGCTTATTTAATCCAGTGGACTACTTACCGGACATCCACTCTGAAGCTTTTTATGTAAACAGAAGAGCTCCCAGGAACCCTTCCGCAAAGAACAAAAGGATATTAAATCTACCAAGCGAATAAAAAGCCACGAAAGGGTGGCACGTCGTAGGGGGAGAGAGCATGGACAAATTTCCAGAGGTCAAGAGGTCTGTTCTGCTTTCCATCGGCGGCTAACGCGTCGGCTGCTAAGGGGTTATTAGCGAATGGCTGTATTTGCCGAGGTTTCCCCGGGACATTGCTGCAGAGGCACATCGAGACCGCCCGATCCCCATTGGCGTCACAGCAATGCTAATGTACTCCTAGTCGGGGGAGAGTGGCCCAATTTGACGCTGGCCGCTTCCTCGCCTCCCAATCCAGCGCCCGCCGCCATGAGAGCAATGTATACATGCTGCCAGCGCGGTAATTCGCTTCATTTGTTTTAGGATTTTACACCTTCGCTTTTTGTTCTGCGGTGAGCCGGAACTTGACGATTCTACCCGTCGAATGAATAGTGTGTATGCAACAAAGTATGCGTTCAAATGCTAATTTTTGCAAATTTGACTCGCGCGGTACTGTATTATATGCAGTCTATGAGGGAAATTTCAACCTATGGGGACAGTTTCAGAGTTGTGGCGTTTTATTTTCGCGCAAAAACGAAATTTAGCGGCTTTTAAAACACGGGAATGTAAAATATTCAGCTCAACAACGAATTAATGCATCAAAACTGCTGTCCCAAAATACAGACAACCCTTCACCTGGTTGTACACATCACTCGCCAGGGCTGTGCATTTTTCGCTGAATTCATTTCTATATTCACATTCCCGCGACCTTATTTTTGTCAAACTCAATGGCTGCATATTATAGTCGTTTAGGGTATTTGTTTTCTCAAAAAATGCGAGGAAAAAGATAATCAGAAATTACAATATCAAACTCGTAATAAGCGCTTGTTAAGAACTGTACACGGTTGAAGGAGGCCCGCATTTCATCTGTAAAAGTATCAGTGAGCATTTACTTCAATTCAATACATAAAAATCTAAACAAGAGCTCTAACAAGATTATTAAATGCAGTTCTGATTTCAAAGTTTGAAATCAAAGTGTACCATAATCTCAACTATTTTCCGAATGTGAAAAAATTAATTTTTTAGAAATTACATCGATTTCAAATTTCAATAGCAGCCGCATTCATCGTGTGGTGTTCTATAATCGTAAGAAATGAAACACTTTGCAAGACATACCACAAGGCCTTCCACTTTGTAGTATTCCTTGTGAGATTTTTTCTACGTGTTTCAAATATTCAAAAGATATGGATTCAATTTGTTTCAATTTTTTTAACACGAACCAAAGATAAGGTATAACTTTTTAAGCTTTATATCTTCCTCGCTACTGTTCGAGTATATTTTTAAGAACTAAGTGGAAGAAAACTCGAGTTTATCAGCTAATTACTCGAGTACTCGAAGGCAAGAAAATAATACCTTGCTTTCTTAGACAGACAATTAAAAATTGCAGGAGATGGCGTTGCAATCAACCGGAACCTTATAGCCAATAAAATTATCGACTGTGGCGTTCTGTGAGCCAGAATCATTTCTCCCTTTTCATTCAAACCTTAGCACAGCTCACATAACACGGTCATCTACAATACACACGAGACTCCACCCACATTCGGGGAAAAGGCACGTTTTCGGGTGAATCAGTGAGGTGAAATAGTAAAAAGAAGAAATATGTTAGATGGCACTGGAAATTTACTCCCGAACGAAGTTCGGTGCCCAGCATTTTACATTCAGAGGGAGCGTAAACATGGTTACCAAGGCGACATCGCTCGAAAATGGAAGTGCTCAAATTGAAAGAGCATCAGAAATGCACCCAAGTGCACGAGGGTGCTAAGGGGAACCGTTCGGTGATCGTGCTCTTACGCCATCCAACAGCTTCCAGACAGAACAAGTTAGTCATGGATGGATAACTCTTAAATGACCTGCACGCGGTATGGAGGAATAACGATGATATACAGCAAACGTAAATTTAGTTTCAGTTTCCAAATATCCGAAATCTAATTTTGGGTACTGATTTTTGTCTCTGACCTCGGTAGAAATGTGAAGGTTTGCTTTCAGCCAGTAATAAAGACGTAACTAATCGATCTCCATCACATTTTACCTGCCCTGTTCTTGATGCTTCTCCCACACGTTTCTTGCAATAGCCCCATCTCTGACGAAAAATTGTTTATGTATTTTAGTTCAACAAATGATATATCTAAAGCTTAACTGGATTTTCCCGTTATTTTCAGCCTGTTCTCCCTCAAAAATTATTTCTTTTGCTCTATTTTCTACGTTGTGATTTTCTCGACTTTGAAATTTCGTGACATTAAAACAACAGAAGCATCTTAAAAAAACAAAAATCTCATTTATTTGTCGCCTAATAAGATTATAGTTGAATCATTCTATGAAAAATGTAAAAAATTTAAGATTGANTATTAAATCAAGATCATTAAAAGTTTATTGAGCTATCTTACCCAAGGAAATTTTCTGTATTAAAGATTATCGATGCACATTATGATAATGATAACAATAAGTGTCTTCATGAGAGCGAGATTTAGGTCTTTGATTTTATTTTTGTTCACTTTCAAAATTACGAGAATTAAATATGCTGAAGGGAGAAGCTCCATCAACTTCAAACAATCAACAATCAAATTTAATTCTACTCTAAAAATATAAGACTACTTCGGCAGAAAATAGAGTATAGAGTATAAAAAGCATTTAAATCAAGTGTTGATTTTGACTAAAAATGAGAAAATTCTTTCAAATCTTAAAAAGGCGAGAAATATTCTATATCACAGCATATACATACATGGGTCCTGCTACCATATATTGATGAATGAAATATTTATCATTTATCTTTATGGATAGAGTACGGGATAGAGAAAAATGTATCTTTTATTTACATACTTTTATATCAATCTTTTTCATGGCTGTGATGATAAAAAAGCTACTGAGGTATGAGTTATGCTGAATCATGACATTAATTAGGGTTTCTCTTTATAAAATGTTACGAAAAGTAATACTCATGGAGTTATTGTGCTTCACTGACGTGGGCTTGTTCTGCTCATAGCATTCTGGCTCAGAAGGAAAGCAAGGGCAAACTACCTCACTCATCATCATGCTTAGTAAGCCTCATTTCCCTTTCCTAGCTCTTCGTAGCTGTTGGTAGAGGGGTTAAGGTCCCAACCGGGCCGAAAACTTCAGAGTCATACATACATAACATGCTATAGGCAAAAAAGTGACCAGTTTAAATACTTGACAACAAAGGAGAAGAAACAGCGGAGTATCAAAACTATTGAGCGTTTCCCAGTAAAGAAATTTAGTAGAAAATTGTCGAAATATGAATAAAATGGACAATGGCCAAATAATGCATTCACCGCGATGACGTAGAATCACAAAGAAATCCTTTTTGGGTCAGTGGAAAGCTCCGAATACAATTGTTTCTTTCATTTTTAGGCAAAAATAGAATTATTTTGTCGACAAAATCGTATGGATGGTAAAAATACCATTTTACATAACTAAAATTTGTTCCACACTTTTCGCTCCGCTTGTTTACTAGGACCATTTCGGATACGTAAACATACGGGGATCCTGAATTATATAACAGACGTAGCTCAAAATCATGGCTGTAATTTCGTCCCAAAATAATCCACATCTCACAGCAGTATTCTCGGCAGCTCTTTTCGATAATTTCAAAAAAAATAATTCCCTTACGTTGGCTTCGTAAATGCACGTCCGGAGCCGAAGTAGAGCATCGGGCGAAATGGGGAACACGTTGAAAATGCATTATGGAGAACGACTGAGGGAGCGGAGGAACGCTTTGAAAGCTCCGGCGACTGCACCGTGTGTATTTTTTACGCTAAAAGGGACATCGGGTCCCAATTCGAGTCATCCATTAATTGGGAGATAGCAGTACCAAACTAAACCGTGCCAGTTTCTATAACCATTCCTGTATCGGAAACAGATTTCCGGATCGATTATTTATTAAATCCAAAATAATACGAATTCTCGCACCTGCTCTCCTGAATTCGTTATGGGATTCTCTTCTGGGCGGGAACTATTTTTCTTCGGATCTTAGTGCAGTTGAGTAGTGATTGGTAGAAATAAGTTGCTTAATATAATGCTGGCCCAGAGATTAGACTTTGGTGTGAACATATTTCGAATGGTTAGAATCTTAAGAATAAGCTAATGTGACCCCTCAGCCAACTCTCAGTGTCTATGTTAGTGCTTACCTAATTTATTTATATACTGTGATACGAACAGTCAATCTTAAATTTTTTACATTTTTCATAGAATGATTCAACTATAATCTTATTAGGCGACAAATAAATGAGATTTTTGTTTTTTTAAGATGCTTCGGTTGTTTTAATGTCACGAAATTTCAAAGTCGAGAAAATCACAACGTAGAAAATAGAGCAAAAGAAATAATTTTTGAGGGAGAACAGGCTGAAAATAACGGGAAAATCCAGTTAAGCTTTAGATATATCATTTGTTGAACTAAAATACATAAACAATTTTTCGTCAGAGATGGGGCTATTGCAAGAAACGTGTGGGAGAAGCATCAAGAACAGGGCAGGTAAAATGTGATGGAGATCGATTAGTTACGTCTTTATTACTGGCTGAAAGCAAACCTTCACATTTCTACCGAGGTCAGAGACAAAAATCAGTACCCAAAATTAGATTTCGGATATTTGGAAACTGAAACTAAATTTACGTTTGCTGTATATCATCGTTATTCCTCCATACCGCGTGCAGGTCATTTAAGAGTTATCCATCCATGACTAACTTGTTCTGTCTGGAAGCTGTTGGATGGCGTAAGAGCACGATCACCGAACGGTTCCCCTTAGCACCCTCGTGCACTTGGGTGCATTTCTGATGCTCTTTCAATTTGAGCACTTCCATTTTCGAGCGATGTCGCCTTGGTAACCATGTTTACGCTCCCTCTGAATGTAAAATGCTGGGCACCGAACTTCGTTCGGGAGTAAATTTCCAGTGCCATCTAACATATTTCTTCTTTTTACTATTTCACCTCACTGATTCACCCGAAAACGTGCCTTTTCCCCGAATGTGGGTGGAGTCTCGTGTGTATTGTAGATGACCGTGTTATGTGAGCTGTGCTAAGGTTTGAATGAAAAGGGAGAAATGATTCTGGCTCACAGAACGCCACAGTCGATAATTTTATTGGCTATAAGGTTCCGGTTGATTGCAACGCCATCTCCTGCAATTTTTAATTGTCTGTCTAAGAAAGCAAGGTATTATTTTCTTGCCTTCGAGTACTCGAGTAATTAGCTGATAAACTCGAGTTTTCTTCCACTTAGTTCTTAAAAATATACTCGAACAGTAGCGAGGAAGATATAAAGCTTAAAAAGTTATACCTTATCTTTGGTTCGTGTTAAAAAAATTGAAACAAATTGAATCCATATCTTTTGAATATTTGAAACACGTAGAAAAAATCTCACAAGGAATACTACAAAGTGGAAGGCCTTGTGGTATGTCTTGCAAAGTGTTTCATTTCTTACGATTATAGAACACCACACGATGAATGCGGCTGCTATTGAAATTTGAAATCGATGTAATTTCTAAAAAATTAATTTTTTCACATTCGGAAAATAGTTGAGATTATGGTACACTTTGATTTCAAACTTTGAAATCAGAACTGCATTTAATAATCTTGTTAGAGCTCTTGTTTAGATTTTTATGTATTGAATTGAAGTAAATGCTCACTGATACTTTTACAGATGAAATGCGGGCCTCCTTCAACCGTGTACAGTTCTTAACAAGCGCTTATTACGAGTTTGATATTGTAATTTCTGATTATCTTTTTCCTCGCATTTTTTGAGAAAACAAATACCCTAAACGACTATAATATGCAGCCATTGAGTTTGACAAAAATAAGGTCGCGGGAATGTGAATATAGAAATGAATTCAGCGAAAAATGCACAGCCCTGGCGAGTGATGTGTACAACCAGGTGAAGGGTTGTCTGTATTTTGGGACAGCAGTTTTGATGCATTAATTCGTTGTTGAGCTGAATATTTTACATTCCCGTGTTTTAAAAGCCGCTAAATTTCGTTTTTGCGCGAAAATAAAACGCCACAACTCTGAAACTGTCCCCATAGGTTGAAATTTCCCTCATAGACTGCATATAATACAGTACCGCGCGAGTCAAATTTGCAAAAATTAGCATTTGAACGCATACGTATAGCATGCCAAGCCAATCACAAAGCCAAACATTTACATTTTGGCGCAAGTCCAATATTTAACCATTTCTATTTGCCTGTTTAGTCGTACATTTCTAATCCGAATCCCCTTTATTGGATGTTTGTTATTGAGCGTGAAGTGTAAAAATGTTGAAAATTGTACCGTGATAGATAATATCGCGTTTGTGTGGAAGGATCATTAGTAATGCTGGATGCAGACTCGAATAACCTGCCATTTTGTCGTGTATTTTATTCGTCAGATTATATCAAATTCAATTCAACGGTAGAACTTTTCCCTCTTAATTCGTGTAAATATATTTTGAAAACCTCAGACTTATTCGTGCTGTCTGTAAGATTCTTACAAAAATATCTCATAATCGATTATTGTTTTACTTTTCTAAATTCATCGATATTTATCATAAACTATATCAGAGTGATCTGCGAAGAGAACAAAAACAATACCCTTGTTTTAAGGTAAAAAAATCATCAAAAGGCCATTTGTGGAAACAAATTATACTCCGTTATTCATAATATATTAAATTATGAATAAGTTCCTCGAGGGGCGGATCTATAACTTGTTGAAGAGGGCAGTACTTGTCAAAAGAGGGAGGGAGGTTTAAGACAATCTCTCTGTAAACTTATCTCCAGTTATCTTTTAAAATCCTATTTTGTCGTGAGGAATGCAGTGACTGTATATCAATCGTGAAAAATAATGAACAATGATTTTAATTCAATCTCCTAGAGAGATCTCAGGCAAGTGGCTAGTGCTACAAAGTCATCAAGGTGGGGGAGGAGAGGACGCATCGCCGCCCTCACACCCCACCTGGATCCGCCAATGAGATCCTCAACGTATTGCGTGATTTGTCTTTCGGTTTAACGATTTTGTCCCTTTATTCCGCGGAGAAGATGTTTTGGAGTGAACCTGCTTTAAAAAAGAGAAGATTTATAGCGTAAATAATGTAAATGAATTTATAGTAATTATCTGTGACAAAGTCGCGTATATCCATGCAGATGATGAGCGTTTAAAGAATACATTGATAATAAAATTATATACACGATGTGCTACATCTTCTTCCTAATACTAATAGTTTATTCCGTTTCTATGGATTTGTTTTCTTCGTTACTTGGTAGGAATATAATTTTCGTACAACTCTACCTGTAGGATCGGCTATGAGCAGTTTTCTCGATATAGGCGTCTTTTCGTCAGTTTGACTTTTAAGAATCCTAGTAAAAAATTTTAAGTAAAATCCCTCCAAGAGTCTAATTCTTCTCAACTTCCTTAAATTCCTCACTTCTCGGAATCCTTAATATTCAAAAGATTATCGAAGTTCGACATGAGTTGGAACCGCAACGCCCACGTACACTTTACGGGAACCGCGGATTGTTTGTGAAGCATCGATCCGATCTGAAATACCGGAGGCTTTTTCCCTCCGGAGGCTGACATTTATTCGCTGGAATTCTCGATTGTCCCGATCCGATCGCGAGAGAAATGTATCGCTGAGATTTCACAGAGAGATTCGGGAATCGCTGGTAATTCGCGGCTTATCTGATGGCTGCATTGGAAAGATGGAACGTTTGATTACGTTTTCTTTCCTGGAAAAGTTTTCGACTTTCTCTCGATCTCTTTCCACCTTAAACATTTTAGTTCCTTGTGTATATTAATGAGTTTTCCCGCACTTTCTTTCAAATAGAGGCGAACGTGGAAATTCTTATCTTGATTCATGTGAAAAAGTGTCACTGCTCACACTACTGCATTTGCGGGTGCAAACGAATGCCTAGTTCTGTGAAAGGTCGCTCTTATCTATTATTATTCAGCGCAAAATATTCCCTGAAAGTTTCGAGCGAATCCGTCTTCCGCAAACGTGGTCCTCCTCTTGTTACTTAAGTGTTTCCTCCGTTTCATTGGTCGTTCTGATAAATACCAGAAAAATAGATGCTGGAACAAGTCGTTTCAAGAATTCATTTTTTCCGCAGACTATACGCGAAAGTAATCGGTTAGGGAAGTAGAGTCATGGTGCACGAACCCCCTGCCACACGCCATAAGGTAGGGGGTACATGCATGTAGATATAGTTGCAAGGAAAAGGAAAATTATCTTTTCTGTAAGTTTAGAAATACACACACTTAGCGAAGCACGTAATGCAGTTTAGAATTAATACATTCATGTAATATGAATCGAAATATCTTTCTTTTCTATCATTAAAGAAAAATAGTTTCACTGGCAATCTTTGTTTCCAAATTTTAGCAAAACAGGATGTGATTTCTTGCTAGTATTTTACGAAGTAATCGGAGTTTTAGGTCTCACGACTATTCTTGGTAATTAAATTTCCTTTAAGATGTTGCCAATCCGAAGCTCTAGCGTGATTCTTTTCTTATTTAATTTTCTAAAGGAAACGAAATGCGCCTTACGGGATTATTAATCTTTCCGCAACATGAGAAAATTGCCTCTCCGAGGAAGCCAATAATGTAATCAGATGTAGCCAGTTGTGGAAGCCTTTATTAAAACGAATGAGCCTATTTCCGTCCTTGATATTACTCTCTCAATGATGCGGAGTTATATTTGCGAATCATTGTTCAAGGCGCTCATAAAGAGGATTTTGGGAGAGCGTTGGTAACTTTTCGCGAATTGAGCTGGGCTTAGTGGGTCTCCGAAATAAAAAAGTTCTATCTACTCACTTTAACTCCAAAATAGAGAACGCATAGCGGCATTATGTCGTCCAGTTTTTGGGTCGCATAAAATTCTTGCGGAAGGCATTTACGATATTCTAAAGCAAAACCCAACGCCCTTCCTGTCGGACGTAAGGTTTACGGTTTGTAGAGACCTAGACGTCGTTTCTTAATAATAATTATTCTTGAGGAACATTTGATAATTAGTTATTGTGTTCCTTCTGATAGCTGTATACTCCAATCATTTGAATATCACGCTTTTCTTCAAGTTGGTGTTCTTTTATAAAAATTTTATTTCATCAGTGTTTGCAGGTGTGATACTAACCTTCAAGCATCCATATCCAATTGTAGCCCCTTTTCTCCTCTTACCATAAATGTATTTTTAAATTCCAATTAAAAATGGTATCACCACCATTAAGAAAGCGATACTTGTTTATTTCGAAAATCTCAACCATAACATATTCGTGATCATCTCACTCATGGCAGTTGTTTAAGGAAGATGTAGAACTTGATCTAGCCTCCCCTAGTTCCCCGTTCTAACATATGCCCGTTTTATTTACTGTTTCTTGTCTTCCGTTCTTGGAACCCATTTCTTCAGGAACTTAACCTACTCTCCTCATTACAATATTTTGAGGACAATCAAACTATTATCTTTCGGTTAAGTATTTCATATTTATTTTTATGTTATTCTTAATTATATCTTTCTTTAAATTTTTTCATTTCATTTTTCCTTTCGTTTGTGTCAGTAGGTACTTTTTTAAACTGATTTTTATAATGTAATCGGCATTTGCTGCAATAATTATTCGTCACTGTTAAGAAGCTGGCTTAGGTGGATGAAGTGACTAACTTCTCTCCGTAATAAAGACCTAAACAACCTAAACGATATTTACTTCTGTCATCGTTTTATAATTACATTTACTACCTCGTTAGCTATTATTTAAGAATTAAAGATTATAGTAAAATAAGCTCTGGGAGCCCAACTGTTAATTTCAAGTCGAAGTATCTTTTTAAAGGCACGAACCTTATAAGAAGTACGTATTTAATGAAGAATTTTTGGTAATCCATAGAAATTCGTTCCTTAAATACACGTACTCACTATCTAGAAGAGAAAAATTTGATCTTTTTCCCTTTAGCATAAAATGTTCTTGCATTTGCGTAGTCTGATGTAGTAGAAGGGTATAAACAATTATTCAGCAATTCTCAGTGTTTGATGTCCATTGTCGAAATCCTAAGATTCTTAACCTTCGTTAATTTTATCCCGAAACATCCCATATGGATCATCCTGAAAGTAGACTTACATTATTTTTTGCTGCCGGAAACGTTTTTTATTTTATATTTCGGAAATTATTTCCCTCTCTCATTTCAAAAGTTTTCTTTCCCATCCTGCACCGAACATCAGAAAGGTTTCCATCAACTTTGGTAAATAGATATTTTCTCGGTATTTTCCTTTGAGAGTTACACTCAGCAACTCCGTTTCCTCTACTGGGCCATTTTTAACCGCTTAACTTAAATTTACCGTTATTGGTAGATAATTGCCTTCCTGTGTGTAGGCCTCGCTTATTTCTTCTATTTGGAAGCAAAAGCAAGTATAAGAATGATAAAGCCGATTCCCTCGCGAGAGTACCTTTTAAAAATGAATATGTCGAAATGGCATTTAAGAGTTTTTTTATTTCTAAATTTTTTTTCGGTCTGCTCTGTTTAGTACCCTTTTTCCTTCGTTCTGCGCATGCGAGTGCCAAAAGCTTTTGCGAAAGTCCTAGCTTAAATTATCTACATTTCCTTCCATGGCCGCATCTCGATACTGCTTTAATATTTCAGATACTACGTAATGTTGACATTGCCTCTAAGATATTGGTCCTATTTGTAATTTTACTTTTATGGTACTTATATGTTAATTATGGTAATAAGTAGTAACATTTACCTATGTATAATTCTAGCCGAAATAAATTGATTTAATTAAAAAATAAGTAGACTCCTTTTGGATCTATGGATAGTCCGATTCATACATTTAGATAAGTAATATTTCTTAGATGCCTCCAAGAAATTAGGTTATTATTTGGAATATGTCTCTTCAGTGATGAGAAGTTCATTACTTTCTATTGTATACGTGAAACAACTCTATTATGACAATGGTTTGAAGAGTCTATATGACAATCTGAAGTAATTTAGAGCGCAAAAATGTATATGCGCCAAATGAAGGTGGATTCCCGTGTGCCCTTTATTAACGGCGCTTCTCGAATAAAATCTAATTTAGAAGAGCTAATTGAATTTCATTTCGGCGCCCCGTTTGAAAGCTCTCCTTTTAATTAAAATGCTTAAGAGATTACGGAATCGCCTGTGTTGAGTTTGCAGATCTTACCGACATTGACGTGAATGAAGGTTGTTTGTCCATCGTTATTTAGACGATCATTCCAGGTTTAAAGTGACTGAGCTAAGATTAGCCGTTATGCTACTTGTTTGTTTCCAAATTAGGGAATTTAGTTGGGAAAAAATTGGAGGAGTTATTCCCGATTTCCTGTAAGAATCGACTATCATAAATATATTCCTAAGAGTACTATGAATTAAATCTTATTCTGGCGAATGTTTTGTTACGTAAAATATTAACAATTTCAGTCGGTTATTCTTCACTTAAATGTAGGCTGTTCTAAAAATGTTATCTCTCATTCTTTAATTTATCCTAAAATATCCTGCGATAAAAAGGGATTGCTTGAAGACAGTAAGCTATTGATTGGATATATTAAAATTTATCTTTCAATCTATTATATTTCTTAATTATTTAATTAAACACTGCAACAGTTAATCAATTTTGTCCAATCCACTTCAGTAGGTTTTTAAATCACAAATTTATAAAATATATTGATTGATCACATTAAATGAAAAGTTCCGGAATATTCTTTCCTAGTGATGTTCCATCACATTTGGCATGAGATATTCATTAAAGATTTCTTAAGAGTGATTTTAGAATATTTACTCTCTATGACATGTATATTTCATTTCTCTCTCTTTTTGGGACCCTTTGTTAATGGAGAAGAACTTTGACAAGCTTTACGAAGGGCACTTGAAGAAAGCAGGACTTTTACTATTAATCTTTGTTGGAATAGTCCCGGTAAGAACGTGTTCAGTAGTGACCCTTTATTTTATCACTCCTTTGCTGTTGTAGCAAATCGAAGAAGTAAAAATTCTTTAGAGACCAATTAATTTATTTCTTTCACTTTTTCGGTACCATCACTAGTCGTTTTATAACCTTATATTAGAAAAAATAGCAGCTACCTTAGAGATACCATCTCTCACCGAACGTTTAAAGCGCAATGACCTCATTTCTTTCAGAATATTTTTAAGGGTTAATACAGAACTAATGATTTGATTTCCGTTTTTCCCCCCGTGTCCCTTCCCGTCCGATTAAACTCTTTATTTCAATGTTCTACACCTCGACTTTCCGTCACTAAACGATCCTTTATGAGGGTCTCCGTATAGCCAAGTGGGCAACGCGTTCGACTTCGGTGAAAGCGGTCCCGGGTTCGATTCCCGGTGGAGACCTACGTGCGAAATGACCTAAGCTGTCGAAGCACTTTTATCAATACTACTACTACTGCTACGATCCTTTATCTACTGCTTGCCAAATTTATACTGCAAGATATTATCTCTTTCTCCTTCATTAGATCCATTTGTATAACACTTAAGTATGACTTTTATTGTCACCAATACTTTTATTAAAAATTGTAACGGTCTAACTAGTTTTATTCTTTATTTAATTATTTGTCTTTTTATTATTTGTATTTACTTTTAGTTTTTAAATTTTTATACATTTTTACATGGTTAATTGTTTTCAATCCATTGTGAAGGTGCTGTTTATGAGTTTCTATTAAATTAATAACTACCACTCTGAATTATGTTTCCGTAAATTTAAAGAAAAGTCGTATATTATTTTAAGTTGGTGCAAATAAAAATTGAGCGATTAATAGGAATGGAGTGAAATCTCTAAACGATATATCATAAGTATCGGACAAGCCTATCGCGAGTTTTTTCTCTCCAACTTTTAAAAACCGAATATGATTACAGCTTAAAGAAATGCCTTTGCGTTCTTTCGCTAAATTGCTGTGATTTTTTACCGTTAAAAATGTATGCTTATAATCACGCAAATTCAAGTTTGAAAATGAAAATAGTCTTGTGGTTATATAGAGGTGTCCATGGGTTACTTGCAAAAACTCCTCGAGAATCTGTTTCGCAAGGAAGGATAAGTTTACCGAGAGAACATATGCCACGCTTGGTGAGAGGAGCCATTTCTTAATCTGGTTTCCTATGTTTACCTACCATACATCTTACCATATTACCTTCTTAAGAAACTTGTCCCGGAGTNGTCAATTCATTTCATCCTACGTATTTTACTTATTTGTAATTTTTATTCTTCTTTTATCTTCCTGGATTTCCGCATCCATGAAAACTATTTAATTTTAAACATTTTAATTACAAATATTTATGTATAAATGTCATGAACCGGAGTTATATTGATATTAACGAATGTCTTGTAAACAAACTCCCACTTAGCACTAGGACTGCACTATAGAACCGATGCATACATCTACTATCAACTCTAGCCTAATAATGTATATTATTAATAACAATATTCCTGACAATGTAATTAATTCGAAAAATGTGTATCAATTGAATTTGTTTTAATTTCTACATAAAATATTATTGTAACTATGTATGAAATTGATTACATATATTACATGGTTTTCCTTTTATATTTTTAAACATTATGATATTCGTATATTAAATTGTAAATGTTATCCTTCAATTGTAAGTAAGCTGTATTTCATTTGCTTGTCAAAATATTATTTGTTTTGTTATTTTTTTCTTTTTTTATTATACCACTGAGTCTTTCTGTTGATTGTACCAAGTTCCAAAGGACACAGTCCTAGGAGAATTAACTTATGTATTTATATGAAAGCCTTTGACACCGCATACAACCGGGAAAAAAGTTGTAAATCTCGACTACGGGGAGGTCATTTTTATTTCGACCACCGTTTACTTCAGTTCCGTGGAGTTTGTTGTACAGGAATAACTTAGATCATTGACATATTTTAAAAGTAGTTAAGGACCGAGAATAAACCCAGAGTTACCAAAGTGAGAGACACGCATTGGTATCTCTCACTTTGGTAACTCTGAATAAGATTCGTGGGAGTACCTTTTGTACCATATAAGTATAACTTATATCGACTAGAGCTTAGAGTGACAAACACTATTAAATGCCTTAGATAGGTCATTTGAAGGCAACTATCGTACTCTCAAAGGAAGAACGAGTGTGAAATATAGCGACATCACTGGGACTCGAACCCAGGACTCCCACTTTCCGGGCAGGTATTATAGCCACTGAACTACCATGCCACGTCTCTTCCACACTATTAAGGCAACGTGGTTAGAATACCTGCCAGGAAAGTGGGAGACCTGGGTTCGAGTCCCAGTCATGTCGCTATTTTTCACACTTGTTATTCCTTTGGGATCAGCCGCAGGACTTTATCTTGCGAAGTATTCGAACCTTTCCTTCATTGTACTCTCATCATCCTGTAAAGAGAGGTATATTTTAAAAATCATTGGCATTACACATTCAATTGTTCCTATACCTTTCAGAAACCCAAATTGTGTTTTTCTCATCAGATTTTTACTTTCAAAATACTTATTTAACCTTATAAGAAATTCATATAGAAAGGAAGGATGTAACCGATATTGGCCTGTAGCTTGAAGGATCATTCTTCTCACCTTTTTTATAAAAAGAGTAAATGATTTAATTTTAAGATTCGCCTTTGCAAGAAAATAATGTAAATGTGCTAAAAAGGCGAAAACGGACATGGATTAGTCGCTAACCCCCATCTTCGTCCATCTCTTCCCGCTTTAGTCAAATACAATATAGGAAAGGAACGTATATACGAGGCGATGTTCATCAGTTGGAGTTTTGGGTGATTATCTGAAAGCTGATACAATTTGGGTGTTGTTTCCCTTCACAGTTCTTGGAATAAATCCCTACAGTGAGCGTTTTCGGCTAATTAGAGTCGAATCTCTCATCTCCTACGAAACATGACTCTTCGCTCTTTGTTCTAAAATTTATATGATATGGAACGTAAAAGATGACGCCGACGAGGAAATTTGAAGTGGTATTGTTACAGGATATCGATGGGATAAGGAGAGAGAGAAATTTAGGCTATCATGTTTCCGATCGAATGTTCAGCGAGGAAAAGCGAACGTGAAATTTCGGGATTCAGCTTGATTTCCATTTTAAAGACATTCATTTGTTAGCTTCACAGATTAAAGTAAAACGTATGGGTTTTCTTCGAAGCTTAATTTATGAACAGTGGAGGTTGGGTTGATGGTTTTAATTCGTTCAATTGCTCAGGCCGTTAACCGGTTCTACCCGACTTTCATTCGTTCATGATAAATTAAGGATATGAATAATACTAGAAATAGCATTAGCGAAAGATGGTTGCTCATTTAGTCAAGAGCTTACACTATAAAGTGATAAGCGTTACCGAGGTCTTCCTCGAGAAAGGAGGATAAAACTTAGACCTTATGTATATGATATATAGCGACTATTATATATATATNATTTACTTTTAGTTTTTAAATTTTTATACATTTTTACATGGTTAATTGTTTTCAATCCATTGTGAAGGTGCTGTTTATGAGTTTCTATTAAATTAATAACTACCACTCTGAATTATGTTTCCGTAAATTTAAAGAAAAGTCGTATATTATTTTAAGTTGGTGCAAATAAAAATTGAGCGATTAATAGGAATGGAGTGAAATCTCTAAACGATATATCATAAGTATCGGACAAGCCTATCGCGAGTTTTTTCTCTCCAACTTTTAAAAACCGAATATGATTACAGCTTAAAGAAATGTCTTTGCGTTCTTTCGCTAAATTGCTGTGATTTTTTACCGTTAAAAATGTATGCTTATAATCACGCAAATTCAAGTTTGAAAATGAAAATAGTCTTGTGGTTATATAGAGGTGTCCATGGGTTACTTGCAAAAACTCCTCGAGAATCTGTTTCGCAAGGAAGGATAAGTTTACCGAGAGAACATATGCCACGCTTGGTGAGAGGAGCCATTTCTTAATCTGGTTTCCTATGTTTACCTACCATACATCTTACCATATTACCTTCTTAAGAAACTTGTCCCGGAGTTATATTCAAAAGTTCACAGTTCTTCGACAAACATAACCTCTCATCTCTTTTATTACTCCCGCAACTTATTCTGAGCCCTCCTCAACTTTTCTAATCTTCTCTCTTACCCTTGTTCTACAACTCTATCGAGATCCCTTTCCGTTGTTTCGTACGGCGGGTTAACTTCCTTTCATCCCTGCCTTAGGCAATATAGCGATGTTACGAATAAAGATATGCATACATGTGCTAGAAACGATAATGTAAGCACTATGTAAATAGATACGGTAGACTCCCGGTAATCTGTGAGCGAATTATCTTCGTAGTGGATTATCGGCGTCTGCGTAACTTTATGCATTGCAAATTATAGTCTATGTACATACATTGCTTAATATTCTCCTAATGAACGTCATATTGATGGAAATTTGCATAATGCATTCTTAGTAAGGTTAGTAAAAAACATGTTTTGTGTGCACATCCACTTATTTACACGCCTAAAGTCATTAAGGTTCAATTAAAATCATCCAGATTTTTTAATGAATACCTTGAGGCTACTGTTACTAATCAATCATTATATCCATTCTCATTTTGCATCTTAACCGGAGAATCGATTATCTGTAGTATTCCCCAACGCCCATATATTGACTATTCCGCGACTCAAAGATTCGAAATATTTAAAGCACAAGACGTCGTTCATAGAATTTTGAAACTTGGAATTGAAAACTTACAAATAATATCTTGTAATGCGAGAATTCCATTAATTTTACATGAAATGGTAATTATAGGAATCGATAATCGCCTGCATGTATCTATATATATTTCTAGACTTGGTAGTTAAAAAAATAGACTATAATTGTTTATATCTTCCCTGACAATTTCTTATATATTTTTAATTCATTTAATTATGTATATAAGTGTAAGTATAATGTAGTAATAAATACAGACTCCGTTTAAAAATTTATTTCTTTTGTGTGCTTATGTAAGAATGGAGAGAGTCTTTTCTCCTTTGTATAGCTATTTTACTTTTTTATCCTTGAATTTAAACCTGTTTACAGTGTATTCACATGTTGCATAAACAATGGAGACGTACAAAAGATAAAGGAAAGCATGTTAGACAAGCTCAATACGCCCGACAGCTTAAGTGAGATTCTTCGTCTTTGTTGGTACCGTCATGTTTTCATGGAGCCAATTTTACTTGTAACATTTTCGGGTAGCTATAAAACTTTCACCCGTCGATTGCCTCTCTTGACACTCGTAAGCAATATTGTCATATAGACGCCTTGTGGTAAGGCTGTCAAGGGGTTGAAACGTTCTCATCCGTTATTCCTTCATGATATCATCTATTTGCCAGACATTATGGTTCTCATGTAATCAAACAGTTCCAACGAAGTATAACGTGCATTCGTCGTTTGGATTTTCAATTGTCAGGAGAGGGATTGTGGATCGTAGTGTTCTTAAATAGACAAAAATCACGTAACAAACTGAAAAGTATTTTGTGGCGCTTCCCTCAGGAACATGTTTTGCGGGAACGCCTACATAGAAAATACTTTCAAGTCATTTATCAAATGTACTCCTTCAAAAGTTTGCCTTAGCTTCTTATCACGGAAGTTTGCCGATTCCATTGACGTCATTTTGAGGCTAAGTAAAACTCTCGGAGGAAAACATTTATCAAGGAGCCTTCGTGAAACAAACGCGAAGGGGTTTCTTTGATGCCGTTGTTGCGTTTTTCATCGATGTTTGATGGGCTAAAATGAAATACGATCATGTGCTATTTGGCGCCGTTGAAGAGGAACAGAAATTGAGTGTAAACGCCTTAATTTTTGTGTTTCTCTTCGCAAACAAAGAGGTAGGAAAATCATCATCCGAGCGAAACTTCTCCGAGATGTTTTCTCTTCCTAGTTTTATGACATATTTTTCTCAAAAGTTATATTTTTCAATGGAACTGATACAAAAAGTCATAAATGATTTCTTCTTTAAATCGTATTTGCTTTCTGATGGATCAAACTGACATATTTGTCATAATTCAAAAGGACAACGTAGTGAAGCCTTCTACAGTCATCTTAGCTGTATGAGTGACATTTTGTACTTAAATATTATGGCTTTGATTATTAGATAATTTTAGAAAATACGATTTGTCAAGGTGCTAATCAAACAGAATCCCTCAAAGCTATTTTCTAAAAAGTATTCACGTTAACGAAAAGCAGAAATATGCAACTGCAGCTTTGAAGAACGATCCGCGATTTTTATTTCTGTCTTTTAACATTTTTTGCTCGGTTTATTTTAACCTTTTTGATTGAACTGAACACGTTTACGCGGCAATTTTTTCCTTAAATAATTAAATTACATATAAACAAAGTTTATAAATGATAAAAAGTGTTTACCTTTGTTTTAGATGTCAAAGAAAACATTTCAATGAATCATAAATATATTGATCCGTTTGAAGAATTTTTTTCGTTTAAAAAATAATTCTTCGATGAAAAAGTATTAAATTCATCCCTTTTTGTAATAAAATTGGGAAAGTAACGATATAGAATCTTATTTTTCTGTCTTTATGCGATATTAATTACGTTTGTTTGAGTATAATTTCGTGATGAATCACGAAAAAATATCCGAAAATTCATAAGATTGTTTCGATTGATTTCAATTTACCAATAGAGTCTCTCGCAACTTTACTTTGAAAGTGATTCTCTGGAAAATTCTGTCAGCGTTGGTTTTCTAAGAATAGTGTAGTGCAGAATGCTCATAAACGTAAGTGAAAACGAAATACTTTTTGATATTGCTATCATGCCATTTGCTAGTACTGAAATATACACTCTGATCAACTGGACGATTTGCTTTTATTTTAACTTAAGTATGTTCAGAAAGACATTAGGTATACGCTTCTGAAGTAGTTTCATTTTATATATGTATGCGGTTATGATTCGAGTAGTATACATAATCCGTTTATCCTATTCACAAAGAGAAAGAAATTCATCTGGACGTATCATATCGATCAGTTCAGTATTATAATAGCAGTAAGGTGGTAATGTTTTCACAAGATTTTTTTTCGACAGAATGTGTTTTTCAAAATCTAATGCTTATCACTCCAATGAGTTTTCCTACTGTGGAGGGCCTCATTAGGGTAACAGTAATAATAATAATAAAGTAAGTGGAAGGAGAAAAGAATATACCAAATATTCTTTGGATAAACCATCTCAGATATTAACATTTATTGCAATTGATTTACTTATTAACTAATCCTCCGGTGCCCTCAAAAACATTATTTCATTGGACAATTACAGAAAAGGCGTAATCATTACCTAATAGAGGAGCTCACTTGACCATTCCCTAATCAGAAAAATCCTATTATCCGGAATTCGAGCCCGGGACCTTGTGGTTACAGAGCTAATCACTCAGCCACTGCGACCAATTAAAATAAGTAAAAATAGCGTACATAAAAATATATATCTATAAATATAAATTAACTTAACTAAATAAAAATAAATCGCTGTCTATCAAACAAAATTATGAAGTTAATACTTGAACAACAAATGTAGTACCTAATGAGATGGATAATGAGGTCTTTCAGGCACTAATTATTCTTTAAATATAAATTGTAAGCATCAAATTTTGATCGAAATTTTTAAAATTCCTAGAATGGAATCGTGCTTTCATCACGCGGAACAGTTAAGATCCTGCTAGAAATCTGACCATAAGAATTCGTCAGCAGCCCTAATTAACCGCAGTTAGGAAACGATCTTTGACCCTAAAGTGTGCATCGAACATGTGGGTCAATGAAGGAACTGAATTTAGGTCAATAGAAACCTTTCGCGAGACTAAAACAACATTTTGACGAGAACTTGTCGCACTGTATTTCACTACGGCCAATAGTTTTGAAGGATGTGAAAATCTAGTCCAAGAATTCTAAAATCTGTATTTTCTTTCACGTTTCCGCAGCTGTGATGAGCACGTCACGTTTTCACCGCATACGTGTTCACTGTGATCGATAAATCAAACTCCCTCTCAATTCAGCGCAGACTGCTCCTCGTATTTCATGAAGTTGGATGTATTTCAGGAAAAGTTTATTAGCATGAAGTTGAAAGGATTTAGTCAGATAGAAAATTTCAATTGTTAAGCGACTCACTTTATTAAACCGCAAGATTTTAGTATCAAATTTATCTTCAACGGGTAATTCTTAAATAAATAAATAAATTGCCTACCCTTGCTGTTTCCTATTGTCATTTCCTATGACTGTAGCGTATGATCGATTCTATCTGTTTCGAAATGCGTTTCCTTCGAGTTAATTTTCGATGATTTTATATTTGATAGACTTATCTTTTTCTATGAATATTGCGCTAATAACCTACATTTTCTTCATACTTCGGTAAATTTCCTGGAATTAATCCAAGAAAAAAATGCCCTAATAGAATTTTTAAAGGCATTCCAAATCAAATCCAAAATAAATAATGTTTCGTGAAGCCTTTTCGGAGAAGGAAATTGAAATAAAAATAAGAAAGAAAACGAAACACAAAATTTCCCATTCGGTTGAACTGTGTTGAGATAACATAATTTAAAAGTACGAAATTTTGCGTAGTATGAATTTAGATGCGTTTGATTGAATAAAGTTGAATCTTGAATACTTACATTCCTTATCAGTAATTTTGTTCTTACTTATCTGCTTCTCTATAGATTTATCACCAATAAAGCGTTACGTTGCTCAGTAAATGAAAATTCGTTTTCCAGTGTGACGCATCATTTATGCACATAGTCTCACGGATGTGTGTAATGGCATTGACCTCCAATTATGAAGAAGGATACATGAGAATTCATAGAAATATTCATAGAAAAAGAATTCCTTCTGCAATGGCTTTCCACGAAGTCACGCCTGCTAATATCAATTTTATTCAATTATGAATGTTAACGTCGCGTCTTTTGGATACATGAAAGTGAAAAAAATTCAAATATTGGAAAGTTTAGTATCTTTAATGTTTCGCGTTAACTGCTAAAAGAATTCATGAAAATGGGAGCTTTACAAGAGTGTCTCTTACATACATGTTTATCTTGCTGCCATATCTTTATGACTGAAATATTTTAAAATATGAAATTGGAGAACTGGGTTTGTGTCCCAGTTATGTCTCTAACTACTCACATCTGTTTGTCCTTTAGAAACATTCTTCATTTCTCTTTTGGGATAAAGAAAAAGGTATCTTTTATTTAGTTTTATCTCAGTTTTGTTCATGGCTGTGATGATACGAAAGCTACTGAGGTATGGCTGATACTGAATAATGGCATTAATTGATGTTTCTCCTTATTGACGGTTGCGAAAAGTGTTGCTCGTAGTGGCATTGTACTTAACGAACGTGGACTCGTTTTGCATTCTGGCTCAGTGTGGAATGCAAGAGCAAACTACCTCACTCGTCATCTTGCCTCATTCCCCTCTAATAGCTCTTCGTAGCTGATGGTAGAAGAGATGAGGCAACAACCGACTTTTGGATTTAACAAACACATGTGCTACCTCATAACATGCCGTCTTGGGCTAAGGAATTTAATCAAATCTATGCATCACTATATTTTCTGACCTAACTCTTTTCCTTCGCACGTTAAAAATATCCTTATATTTGTTCCCTTCGCTTGAAAACTGCCTCGCTCTTCAACAGAAGGTCCAACTACATATAAACCGATTTATGGTCCGAATTGTTTACCTTATTTTAACTCTAACCCCTACACAACCACGGTGGTGTTAGCCTAGCAAGCCGAGTTCCGGATTCGAAGCGTAGTGAGGGCATGGTATTTTGTGATAGTGACTCGAAAAAGATTAATTGTAAGAATGGTCTCTAAAGACCACAAGTCCAATTAAGTTATTATGATCATTATTATTTGTATGACATTATTGCACCTCACTTATGGACTTATTTTGTCTAAGTTTTAGTTTATAAATTTGTCCTAGGACTTTATCCTTTGGAACATACACAGAAAATAAAAAGGCTCTCTGTTATAATGAAAGAAAAATAGCAAAACGAATGATATTTTAACAAGCAAATGAGATACGTCTTACTCACAATTAAAGGATAATATTTACAATTTATACAAGAATAGCATGTTTTTACCATAATGAAAATGTATAGAAACTGAACTGCTAATATATGTAACCGTTTTCATAAATAGTTGCAATAATTTATTGAATGCGGAAATGGTAACAATTTTGACTTAAATTGATACAATTTTTTCGAGTTAATTACATTGTAAGGAATATTGTTCCATATTTTTAGGCCAAAGTATAAATTAATTTAGAGATTTGATGTTTTCCTGGTGGATAGTTAGTATAAATTCACAAAGAGGGAAGCAAGACAAGCGTAGAAAATTACAGACCGATCAGTTTGACGTCAGTGACATGCAAAATAATGGAGAGATTGGTAGCTGATTATTTAAGAAAGTTTTGGAAGGATACAGGGTGGCTGTATAAATATCAACATGGTTTCAGAAGAGAATATTCATGCGAATCGCAGTTGCTGGGATTATGTCAAGATATATCAGACTCACTAGATCTGCAGAAGGAAGTAGATGCCATTGTTATAGATTTTTCGAAGGCATTTGACATAGTACCGCATCATCAGTTGGTAGAAAAAATAGATGAAATGGATATAGACAAGAGGATTAAAAGCTGGTTGCAAAACTTCTTAATTGGTAGATCTCAGCGAGTAAAAGTAGGTGAGATGTTAT
>KZ308736.1:1047318-1067078 GCA_000376725.2 Ladona fulva
TCTCGTTGCCATGTTACCCCTAAATACTGAATGATGTCTCTGTTCCATCGGTCCCTTGGTCTTCTTCTTGGTCTCTTCACGTCTCTTGGTATCCAGTTCAGAACTGCTGATGTCCATCGGTTGTCGTTTCTCCTTGCAACATGGCCTGCCCACATCCATTTCAGTGATCTTACCTTATCTATGATGTCTGTCACTCCTGTTATCTTCCTAACCCAGGTGTTGCGTTTCCTGTCTCTTCTTGTGATTCCAAGCATACATTGTTCCATACTTCTTTGTGTAGTCTGAAGTCGCTGGGTTATTGTTGCGTTTAACACCCATGTTTCACTTCCATATGTCAAAACTGGTAGAATGCATTGGTTGAAAAAAATGAACGTAAAGTACGTTTTCATGACTTGCAGAGGTGGTTTCTTTTACAAAATTAAATTAGAAACAATGGTCCTACGAAATTTAGATAAGTGTCATAAGAAAGGAAAATTATCATAGATTCTCCTTTTAGTCGTGAATTAATCTTACTATTTCGAAATTGCGAGAGCTTTGATAAAATACGCGGAAATTTCGTAAAATATTTGGGAAATAAACAACCCATCCCTTTGACGACTAAGGCCATTGAATGTTGAATGTTGATTTCATGAACTATCCCGTATAAGTGCACGGGGATAATCAGTTCTTATAATTTTTATAAGAAATTTACGAAAATGGGTGAGGATGACTTTGCGCAAGATGGTGCGCACCCAGGAAAAATCCCAAGGAAGAATGGGCTTGAAAAAAGTCTGACGGGACCGGGAATCGAACCCGGGTGTCGCAATTGCCGGGCGGGCGCTCTGTCCAAGCCATGGAGAAATGTTCTGCCGGGATAGCTCAACGGACAGAGCACCCGACTGGTAATTGGGAGACCCGGGTTCGATTCCCGGTCCCGTCAGACTTTTTTCAAGCCCGTTCTTGGGATAAGAAATGTACGTAAAGTAGGCTTTCATGATTTGAAAGCAGTAGAATAAATATTATAAATAATGGTAAGAAATATATTGATTTATTATAGTCCTACGACGGAATGTTTCTGTCTTGGGAGGACCAGATATATACGATAATAGATATATTTTTAAACTAAATTAAGTTCCGTCATGCTTGGCGGTGGCGTTTACTAGTATTATAATAATATAGGAGCAAAGTCAAACCAGATCAATAAATTTAGTCATTCGATAAGTAATACGTAATTGGTTCAATTCGTCCACTCTTCTACATTTGAGGATCTTATTCCTCTGGTATATACGGCAGTGATACAACAGGAAAATTGATCGAAAGGTTTTTGGTGTAGTTACAGTATGTCTATTTCTGTAAATCATTGATTTTTGTGGGAAAATATAAACTTTTGGGTAAAAAGCTCTCGAGTTATCATCCAGGTGAATTCCGGTGACCATGTCCCCTGTTTATTACGTATAACATTCTGTTAAAGGATCAATAAAATCAATTGAAACGTAGAATTTTGTACAAAATCCGCGATCTAACTTATGTATAGTAGTCTCCTATGTAACTTCTGAACGACTCGTTTTTGAAAATATGGGGTTGCTATGGAAAGAAAGGAATACGTTATATCCTGATGTATCACGAAGGTAACTCAACCAAGAGGAGGAAATATTCCGAAGATAAAAGAACATCCGGAAGAACCTCCAATTCTCCTTTGAAGCAGCAACAGAATTCGTTATTTATCATCCGAAAGGAAAGGGGATTTTTCTCACTGCCTCACAACTGGAAATAGTCTTGCCTTCCCATTTCAGAACCAATATCCCCTTCGTACGGCAGACACACGTCTGTCAGAACTTATCTCAACGAGCTGTATATTTTTATTTTCCGTACCAAAGATGAAAGAGTCGCGGTTAATCCCTCGGTCATTCTGTTCATCTTTTTGACTGGATCGGATACAAAAGGAGGAATTCGTCATAAGTCTTAGAGAATGTCGAGATAGAGGCGGAGTAATGGAGTTGCTAATAAATGGCTCGGAATTGGATAAAATTCTTTCAAAATTAAAAACTTCCGCTCCTTTCATTTCATTAGAGATCAGGAATGTAATTCCAGGAATTAAAATCGCTACGCGTGCTTTTCTCGACGTAGAGTGGAATTAATTGAATGCTTAGGAGTCAGTTTCTGCCGGAGGCTATCGGAATTTCGCGGAAAAGAAGTTTGGTATTATCTAGGATCTCAGTTCTATATTTCTCTGCGACAAGCACCAAAGTTGAGACAAACTTTGCTTTGAAGATAAAATTTTCGACGTAAAATTTGCTCAAAACGGCTTATTACGTAAATTTCGTTCTAAATTAGAGATGAATGAGTTTATTGCGATTCATTACTGCGAAAGTAGGGATTTAATGAATGCTGAGAATATTTAAAAAAATTATTTGTGTGTAGATTAAAATTTCAAATTTTGCACTATGTGAAGCTTATGTATCTTAAAATATTTAGCGGGTTCAGTCACTTTTATAACATATAACTGCATTTTTATTAGTAATATCCATAGTATTTAATCTGTCAAATGTTTTACAAAACACTAAGTTTTAAAAAAATCACAATATTTTACCAGAATATTGATTATTATTTTTTATTACAAAATAGCGAAGATGCGATGATAGTTACAAGAAAAATAGTTATGAAAAGAGTATAATAAAGGGGGAAAGATCGGTTATGCCTCAGTTCAGCTTATAATTAACAGTAAATCACACGATTTGCACAATAGTCTAATACAAAAGATGTATATTATGTGGCAAACTGAACAAAGAGAAAAAAAAGAACATTATATAAATCGCTAAGATCATGCCTAAGCCAAGCTCATGCATTTGTGAAATAGTATTCTTTAAGCATGCATGAACATTTTAAGCAACATCTTAAAGGGAATAAATCATAAATTCACAAATTATTCATTTACAAGTGATTCCTCGACCTAATCAAAACCAAATTATGAACTTTTCCAGAGTATAAAATACTCAAATCTAAAGGTAATTAAATTGATATGCGAAGGATTTACTTCGTGGGACGCCATGACAGCTGGTAAAAAACGGTTTCAGCCATCGTCAGGTCCTGATGTGTAACTTACGAGGTTTAGTTTTCTTTTGCCAGCTCTAAAGCTAATTATTTTGTTTGCACTGAAATAACCAAGATCTTTCAGTGTATTTCCTCTATATTAAGGCCGATAATGTGATTGTTCGAATAGTAAATACACTCGCTTTACAATAAATGTTATATCTAATGGTCGCTAAGCAATTGTTTAATTGTATCGTCAATTGGAACAAAAAACGCGAGTGTTGAGCGATGATTTAACGGCGATGAGATAGTACCTTTATATAAGGATAATGTTTATGTTAATTAATCAAATAAAAGATTCCACAAATAATTAACTTTACATTTACGGATCAAACGTGGTTTAATTCAAGCATATCATTCCAAAATACATATATACAGTCTCTCATCGCGAAACATCAACTGATGGAGGCTAATTTGAACCTCTTTGCAGTTAAATATAAGTTTTAGTCCAATCCTTTTTCTAATACAACAAATTGTTTTTCGCTTATGCTATAATTGCATATCACCTGCTTCACCCTCCAATCATGATGAGTTCCATTGGCGATTCGAATGAGTGTCACCTTTTTATGTAAAATTATATGCGTATCATCTGCATTTTGAGTGCGCTCACTTGAGGTAATTGGGTATTTGAATGGTAAATCAAAATGTTTAATATGCTCATATGAGCTATTGACAACGCATAGCCATCGATATGTCAGACGTGAATTACATTAGCTCTCAAAGCACCCAAGTTGACGATGGGATGTTAAATTTGAGACCAGGTGAGCGAAATTTCGGGGAATAGAGCAAAAGATATTTATCTCCTTCGAATCGACTCCAGGAATTGAAATCAAAGTTAATTGGTTGGGCGTGTGAGCCTCTTTGCGATATTGCGAGATAATTTTGTACTTGAAGCAAACGTATAGAACGCTGTGAAACGATTATGCATTGCATTTGCCTTGTCGATGTAATCGCTCGTTACCGTCAGATTAGTTAGCAGTTTATAACGCCAAGTGCGCCTGCGTCGAAGCCTTATATGATGAATGGATACGAGGAAGCATCGAGGTCGAACTACCGGAAAAACATGCACAGAAAGATATTTCGAGGAAGATAAGGAATTCGCGGAAAATTATCGCCGGAATAGGTCGAGTTTGTGGTTTTTGAAAGAGTCCCGCTGTTTAATGTGTCGTGCAAACTTCCGCGGTTCAGTCTTTTTCATTTCTCCTTCCCTGGAATTTCCTTTCCAAGCGATATTTTCGGTCCACTTCCAGAGTTTATATTATTCTGCCGTTGTGGGCCGCGATAAAAACTTATTTGTTGCGTTGCGACCGTCATTTTTCTATTTTCATGCTTCGTTGCGCAGAATTCTAACCCTTTTAGGAGTTCCGAACTTTTGAGATGGGCTTTTGAGGAAAATCCGCGTGAAACTTACAAGGAAAGAAAGCTCAATATATACTCGGAACTACGGTTCAGCGTAAATTTTCAACCTTTTCAAATCGTTTTAAAGTTCGTAAAATTCAGTTTCCGCTCAAAAGTGACTTTCTCGGAAAGGTTTTGAACGAATTTGAAAGTAACTATCAGAGTTTTATTTTCAGGTACATGCGTTTCTGCTGCAAATGAAATAGTGAAGCATGGGAAAATAAAATGTTACAGATGATAGCATCGAAGAGTTATGCCCAAATTTCTTACACCAAATATTATCAAATTGTAGGTATCAAAGATTGAAAAATTATGCTCAAAGTATTTCCGGTATGGCTTCAAGATGAAGAGTCAATTGCTACTGAAGAAAATTGCACAATGACAGTTGATATTTTTATTCTTTTTGCCTTCTCTTTGAAATAAAGTTTTCTATTCATAATTTGTTTGCAAATTCGGCTGTGGAACTCGACGCTCAAACATGATATCTCCTTCTTTTCGTTGTAATTTTAACCTTCTTCATTTTTATCAGTTTTTCGTGAGTTTTTTCTCAAAGATTATACTCACTCTGAAAGTAAAGAAGACGATGTTGAACTTGGATTGTTAGGTATTGAAACTGATTCTGCATGATATTAAAAGGAGTAAAGCAACGGATGTTGACGAGGTTCCAGTTGAGTTCCTTAAAAACCTGGGGAAAAAGGGTAAGAAATATTTGTATGATTTATGTAGAAAAGTTTATGACGATGGAAAGAGGCCAGAGGATTTTACTAATTGATGATACTAATTCCACTACAGAAAAATAATAATTCTGCAGAGCATCGGAATTATAGTGCAATCGGTTTAATATATCACACGGAAAAAGTAATTTTAAGTGTTCTGAATAGGAGGATTGATGGTAAAATTAATGGGAAAATATGATAAGTCTATTTTTGTTTTCAGAGGGGAAACGGAACGAGGGATGCAACTGGGGTAATCAGAGTACTGGTGGAATTAAGTATGACATTTAAGAGGGATGTTTATATATGTTTTGTCGATTTTAAAAAGGCTTTCGATAAAGTCCGATGGCTAAAACTGATGGTAATTTGAAATAAAATTGGGAAAATTGGAAAGATAGGCGTTTGGTGCAAAATTTGCACCTAAATCCAACAGCATGAGTTAGAATAGCTGATGGGGAATCAGAATGGGCAGAGTTGGGAAGGAGGCTACAACAGGGCTGCCCACTATCACCATCAGTTTTATTATATATGTAGTATACATAGTGAATGAAGCTTGGGAAGAAGTAGAAAGGGGAGGGAAATTTGGAGGAGAAATGGTGAAGGTAGTAAGATATGCAGAAGATAAAGCTATTGTGTGCGAGTTCGAAAGGGGTTTACACACTAGTAAACCTTTACATACTAGCAAATGCATTAAATGAGAAAGCAAGGAAGTTTGGTATGAAAATAAACGTAATAAATATTAAATTAATGAGATTCACCAAAGGAAAGAAAGCTAAGTTAAAGATCATGGTAGATGGGGAAAAACTAGAATTTGTTGATACACTTCGGAAGTGTTCCATCCTGGGATGAAAGGTGTACAGATGAGGTTCGAAAAAGCGTAGCATTGGCCATGGAAGCTTCTGTGAAAGGAAGGAAAGTGATGACTCGAGGTATCGATGAAGGAATCAAGAAAATATTGGTAAAATCCTTGGTATGGAGTATGCGGCTACGTTGCACGCCCATACGGGAAAATGCATGGCTTAGATATTGAGAGGAGATGATTGCTGAAGAATGTAATTGAGGATAGAATTCAAGGGAAAAGACAGCGGAAGACAAAGACAATAGCTGTTAGAAGACATAAAGGCTGGGGTAAGTTACCAAGAAACAAAAGAAATGAAGTTGAATAGGACGTTTTAAGGGTTATGAAACAATCAATAGGTGGATCAGTTATGCAATTACATAACCATCAATATTTAGGTCAGTTAGGTATTTTATCACTAATGCAAGTATAATCCCCGCCATACACCACAATCTGATTTTAGCAACATAAATATATAAATTATAATAATATATAACTGCAGCGGTACATTATATACCTAGCTATAAATTTAAATCTCGACTTGATAGATGTGAATACGTCACGTGATATGGTTAGTGAAATGTGGACCGTTATGAGCCGCTTCCTAAGGACAGGGCGTATCCAATACATTGGTCGGTTTATTATAATTCATTCCTCAACGGATGTTTAAAGAGAACCGGTTGTGAAGCAGCCTTCTTCCTTCAAACCACTTCCGGTGGCGGAAGATAGCGAAAGGCGGTCTTAGCTCACCTCATCTGAGGGACCCTTTCGTAGGGCCTCATTAAGCCTTCAAAGAAAGGGCGAAGGAGAAAAGGGAGGATCCTTATATATAAAAAGAAGGAACAATGGGAACGCTCCAACTCCCTCCACTCTATTGTGTGTTTATTACTTTCTGAACTTGCACGTTTATATCCACGCCGCCTTGTGATGAAAGGAGTTTATTACTCTTTTGACAACGGTTTTGTTTATTGGCTGGATGAAGAGGGCGATGATAACGGGGGGTTTTGAATTGGCCGTGGATGCAAATGAATCTACGCAAAGAGTCGTAGCTGAGGAATGTCGAGAGCAGTCTATTTACCTTGGCTTATGAATATGATTTCATTCGTAGTGAGCGAGAAAATTATGAGATATTTCAAGTGTTTCTTAAGAATGTTTCTGAATGAGTTATTATCTTGCTTCTGCGACAAACTGACGCGGGTTTATTTAGCAAATCCGGAGGTCCAATGACGAAATCTCTCGGGTATAAATTTAAGTGATGGGAGTGTGCATAAAGAGGTGAAGGAAGGTGTACTTCGTATTTCCAGGCCTATAATACGCACTGGCGCATAAGACGCGGTGTGATTGGTTAGACTTTACGAAAAATACTTGGATCAGACAGAAATGGATCTAAGTGCCTATTTTAATGGTAACATTTTATACAAAGAAAGCGGAACTGTTACATTGAAGGTATTAAACATTAAAAGTGTGATATTATCTAATAAAGGCAACCATTTTCTATTCCTGATGCAGAAAAGAATATTTGATAGGATTTTTCCTGGCGAATCAGCTCGTCTCTTAGAAGACGAAGCTATGCCCTCGGCGCGGAAGACGCACACTGATTTTAGGGCACACTTTGAAGCAAAACAAGTGCGTCTTATCGATCGGGAAATACGGTCTCTAAATTATGAATTGTGGTTTGTGTGGCTTTTTCCTTACCCACGTCGGATTCAAAAATGTGTGTTCCAAAAGTTAGCTGCAATTGTGCCATTAATATCCAATACGAGTAATTCAACGCAATGTTTCTGCTTTGACCTTTGATATAATTTACTTGTACTTCTTCATTTTAATATTAGCAAGTTTTTATTGAACTTAGTTAATTGGTTGTTTTCAATATCAACAATATCAAGTCAGTCTGAAGTGTATGGTTTCATGTTCCTCACAGTTTGAGCTCATGAATGAGTATGCAAGATACTGTCTGTCTGTCCGAGGATGATACATCAGTAATGATGGTCCTGTATCATTTTCATTTTATCACAGCACCTTTTAGATTTAGAGATCGCATGAAAAATCACGGAAACTCCTACACTAACGATTTCCGTTTTTTGAAATAATTTCATTGGCTATCAATTGGCTATCCAAATTTTGTTATAAAGTACAAGAATCTATTTTAAGGCCAATGGATACAAGGCCTGAATATCCGTTTGCAGGCTGTTGGCAATAACATCGCCATGATTGCATGCATATAGATAAAATATTTATGTTTTCGCCATTCGATGATTGAAAGATGTTGCTACACTTGCATATATTCTTTTTTAGGTTTATGCAAACCATAATGGAGAAATAAATTACAGAACATACATAAAAAACAATCCCTTTCGTTGAAGTGGTACTCGACGATAAGAAGTGATACGAAAATCTTCTGGGACTAAATTTTAGCTTAATCCTTTATCTTCGAATCCAGGTACTTTCCAAGTACGTAAGTTTCACACAATTTCCGTAATCGTGTAATTTGAGCAAAATGTCCAGCTCATTCCGCAGCAAATAGATCGAAAGAGCTTCGGCCTAGGTTCGAGGCCACCACTTCCCTTCTTCCTCTCCTCACACACGACCATCATAACGGAAGAAAGGGATTAAGAAGAAAGGATCTTTTCTGAGGTTCTGATACGGCTAGTTCAAACGATATCCAATCTCTTTANTCGTAGCACTTTTGTTTACATACCGTGTCTCTGTCAACAGCTCAGTCTGTTATCTCCAGTTACACGCGTTCGAACGCTAACTAGTATGCCTAATTGAGGGCCTTAAAGGCCCTGCACAGGATCCCTTTATCCTGATCAGGATGAGGGGATAGTCATTCCACCACGAAACAGTGCCGTTTGACATTCATATCCGGGTACTCGACATGAATTCCAGCGTTCAATTCTCATGCAGCACCACTCGCGTGGGATTATCCTTCCAAATAACTCTCCTCTTATGAATCTTCAATTCGACACAAGCACTACTCCACGCGCGCACTAACGAATTCTTTGCTTCGACGCCCAACGCGTGACTTACGCTCACCCGAAAGTCTTTACTCCCCTCACGTCATTCTTTACACTTCTTGCCGCTTTATCTCCCCTGCTGTGGCTGTATCACTTCCAAGCTGCTTGTTTGAGGAGATTTAAACTCCCTTTTTTAACTTTTCGAATACTTTTCGTATTTGATATAAGTTTTACGATCACGTTTTCTTCGTTCTCAGTCAATTCATTTCATCCTACGTATTTTACTTATTTGTAATTTTTATTCTTCTTTTATCTTCCTGGATTTCCGCATCCATGAAAACTATTTAATTTTAAACATTTTAATTACAAATATTTATGTATAAATGTCATGAACCGGAGTTATATTGATATTAACGAATGTCTTGTAAACAAACTCCCACTTAGCACTAGGACTGCACTATAGAACCGATGCATACATCTACTATCAACTCTAGCCTAATAATGTATATTATTAATANGTTATTATCTTGCTTCTGCGACAAACTGACGCGGGTTTATTTAGCAAATCCGGAGGTCCAATGACGAAATCTCTCGGGTATAAATTTAAGTGATGGGAGTGTGCATAAAGAGGTGAAGGAAGGTGTACTTCGTATTTCCAGGCCTATAATACGCACTGGCGCATAAGACGCGGTGTGATTGGTTAGACTTTACGAAAAATACTTGGATCAGACAGAAATGGATCTAAGTGCCTATTTTAATGGTAACATTTTATACAAAGAAAGCGGAACTGTTACATTGAAGGTATTAAACATTAAAAGTGTGATATTATCTAATAAAGGCAACCATTTTCTATTCCTGATGCAGAAAAGAATATTTGATAGGATTTTTCCTGGCGAATCAGCTCGTCTCTTAGAAGACGAAGCTATGCCCTCGGCGCGGAAGACGCACACTGATTTTAGGGCACACTTTGAAGCAAAACAAGTGCGTCTTATCGATCGGGAAATACGGTCTCTAAATTATGAATTGTGGTTTGTGTGGCTTTTTCCTTACCCACGTCGGATTCAAATTCGGTGTTCCAAAAGTTAGCTGCAATTGTGCCATTAATATCCAATACGAGTAATTCAACGCAATGTTTCTGCTTTGACCTTTGATATAATTTACTTGTACTTCTTCATTTTAATATTAGCAAGTTTTTATTGAACTTAGTTAATTGGTTGTTTTCAATATCAACAATATCAAGTCAGTCTGAAGTGTATGGTTTCATGTTCCTCACAGTTTGAGCTCATGAATGAGTATGCAAGATACTGTCTGTCTGTCCGAGGATGATACATCAGTAATGATGGTCCTGTATCATTTTCATTTTATCACAACACCTTTTAGATTTAGAGATCGCATGAAAAATCACGGAAACTCCTACACTAACGATTTCCGTTTTTTGAAATAATTTCATTGGCTATCAATTGGCTATCCAAATTTTGTTATAAAGTACAAGAATCTATTTTAAGGCCAATGGATACATGGCCTGAATATCCGTTTGCAGGCTGTTGGCAATAACATCGCCAAGATTGCATGCATATAGATAAAATATTTATGTTTTCGCCATTCGATGACTGAAAGATGTTGCTACACTTGCATATATTCTTTCTGAGGTTTATGCAAACCATAATGGAGAAATAAATTACAGAACATACATAAAAAACAATCCCTTTCGTTGAAGTGGTACTCGACGATAAGAAGTGATACGAAAATCTTCTGGGACTAAATTTTAGCTTAATCCTTTATCTTCGAATCCAGGTACTTTCCAAGTACGTAAGTTTCACACATTTCGTGTAATTTGAACAACATGTCCAGCGCATTCCGCAGCAAATAGATCGAAAGAGCTTCGGCCTAAGTTCGAGGCCACCACTTCCCTTCTTCCTCTCCTCACACACGACCATCATAACGGAAGAAAGGGATTAAGAAGAAAGGATCTTTTCTGAGGTTCTGATACGGCTAGTTCAAACGATATCCAATCTCTTTAAGGCATTTTTCTTTTATTTATGTTTTTAAATCTGGGTATATTTCAATGTAATTGAAATATTCAGTCTTTTATAAATAATTTTTTCTATTCGGTGCTTATTACTTAATGTGTTCTCTTTGAATCATCTACATATTTTTGTGGTTTTTGGAAAGATATTTTCACTCTTGGTGGGATGGATGTTCATTCATTTGTCTTCATGTATTTCCGTATAGGCGATGATAGCTGAAAATATTTCCAGCGTCTAAGAATCAATGAAGATATTCATGAGTAATGGCAGTGACTCTCGTGAAGGTAGAAAGACACATTTCACATAAAATCTGCGAATATACGTCGCTAGATACAAGGTAAAAATCATGTTTCAGTATTAATTCCAGCTGAAACAGAATCCAAGGTTTTCCGTAAGGAGAGCGATCTATAAAACATATCTTTGCGAAGATAGCTTGTAAACTTTTTGAATTTTACTAATAATTATACTTTCGTACGAGATACGAGTGTCGGTCAGAAAGCAATGCCTCACATGTTTTCCTTAAAAACTAACCACTCCTTAGAAATGAAATTTACAAATATAAAATAATAATGCTTTATCTGCTCAATCTATTATTCCACATAATCCCTTCAAGTTCCATTTCCTTCCTCTTGCGATTCGTTAGAGCATGTATGCCCTGTCGGTACCAGTCCTCGCTCTGGTTATGGACCAAGGTTTTCACTTTCAACCACCTTTGGATTCACTCACCCTCCATACCAAGCGACTAACTGTACTCTTACCGACTGCAAATGCTTTATAGACTTTGGACAAACGTTTGCGAATATTCCCCATACTACTAAAATAAATTACAAACTAAACTAAAATAAAAGTACAGCACGTTATCTGTAACGTTTACCACGCTTAGATTCCATTTTGAAAGCTTCCTACAGCTATGTTATCTGTAGGAGAAAACTGATACTATGCTCATACATGCAGAGAACTCAAAGAATTTTAATCTATGATTTTGTATTACTTGCATTGGTTTTGACTGGAAAAGCTTTTGGGGCATTGCTTTTTGGCAAACCCTCGCACTTATAAGATCAAGTCAACATTCAGAAAACATTTTGCCAATGATAGATTGCTGTACTTTTTTGTCTCTTCCACAATTACCTTCCTTTATCCTATATTGGTATTGGTATTGGTAAAGTTATTTATCTCCAAAAACTTGTATGCAACTTGCTTTTGGTGGTCAGCTGACCGGCTACCGATTCGGTAACATGTCCCATTTGTAGACCGCTCTTTTCCCACCGAACACTTTGGGACACCCTTATATAGCATAAAACGTGTTTAACCAGGCCAGCTTGCTAGGAAACCGCATGAACTGGGACTTTATGCCTAACAAAAGTACTCATTCGCACCCTACTGTTCTATTTACTTTTTCTCATCCATTTCCTCTACGGAAACTTCCTGCAGACTGAGGGTTCGCAGCAGGAGTTCAACAGAAGGAAAACCCACGATTCACTTCTTTTTCTCCCTTTGTATAATAGCCATTTAAGCCATAGTCATTAATAGTAGGACATAGATTATGGAATGGCCAAGAAGTCAAAAGAAACATTTGCTTGAAAATCAGCAATCCAATAGTAACTTCTAATTAACTGTTTGAAATGGGAAAACTTTTCTATTTTCAAGAAGTTAATGAATTGGAAAAACAGGAAAACAGTCTCCCGAATGGCTTGGAGAAATGTGCCAGAAATGTTTCCGTTATCTCAGGTGTCCGTAATATACAGGTTCGAAGTACTGTACAGAGATTTCTATCCCGCAGGTCGGAACCGAGAAATATTTTCACGTTTATACAAGTTTCATGGTACTATGTATTGGTAGAAACATGTGATGTAGTAGATATATCGTGGATTGATAAAAAATAGTTGTATATTTTTATTAGACGAGAGTTGAAGGTTTAGAGTTCATAGTTGACTCTCGCAATGTATTCGAACTCCAATTTCAATTGAAATCGAGATTATCTGTGCCATCGAATATGTGATTTGTGATGAGAATCTTGATTCTGTTCGGGATTGTATTCGAGACACGATCGCAATGAAAATAAGCTATTTCCAAAATCCTGATTTTTCGATTGGATTCGAGATACTAACAAACGTTTAGTTTAGTTTTTCCGTGATAGCTTGCATTTTTGACCCACATTGAAAAGTTCCGACCCGGCTGCACAAAGACCTTTTTGTTACCTCTCACACACGTACGGTGAACACGAGCTGTGTCTTTTCCTTCCGCCCCCTTACCACGTATGTGAACAATGTCCCCTCTGTAGCTATATTTTCCCCATTCCCTAACCTGAGCCTTCAATTTCCGTGGGCCCCGTAGGATGGGGCGAGAGGAAGTTGGCGTTTCAGCGTCCCTAACCATTTTTCCAGCCCTCGTGTTCACCCCAACTCATAGGGGTGCAGTCCTTATCCAGTCGTGCCCTTGGTCGGAAGCCCCTAATACAGCCGTTCGACCAGGTGGGAGGCTCCCTTTCGAGATTCCTGTTCTTTGAGTGTTTTTCCCGCCGCTGCTATCGGTGTTTTTGGCGGGAGGCATGTGTTCCATTCCCCGTCAACCCCGCCGTCCCTGAGGGCAATATACGGTGACGTGATAGCGGTGTTCCCTTCGTGGTTTCAACGCCCACAAAGTGAAAGTGCTCCGGTCGTGTCATTGCAGCGCAAGTGTTTTTTGCTCGGTCTAGTTCTAGTGGTATGGTGTTGGTGCATATGCAAGGAAAGATAAGCGATTGCAACTCTATGCGTATGAGTGTCATTCCATATTCATTTTGCTATTGGCGTTGACCGTATTTCCTCCTGGGAACCAGAATAGGTTTGGTAATACCCAGTCGGCTTGTAGTCATTCTAAAGGAAGTAGCTCACGGACAAAATTCTCCAATTCGATTATTGACCTTTGTTGGATGAAGTAAATTAAATGAAATTTGTAGAATAACTTACGTACCTAAAATTCATAGTTTGATAAGTTTCATAAAGGTCTTAAAGTAAAATTTTCATGTTTATAGAAACTGCGAAATGATAACGAACTCGAAAGTCTAATATGTATAAAATTGATCTCAGTACCCAATATTACAAAGGAAAACTTCTTTTCACCATTTCAGATTCAAAATTTCGCTTAATTCTGTGGTTTATTATTTTCTAATTGTCAGCTTTGTAACAATTTTTTATATTTAACGTAGTGTTCTGTAGTTTTTATACAATTTTTAAATAGCGATTGTGTAATATGTAAGTTTACATTCTGAGCAATTCAAGTTGCAAATTAAGTGCCTTTTAGATAGTGTTAAAGCTATGTCTATCATATTTTGAAGTCAAAGGTAGCACCTTTTAACGCTTCTGTCATTTTCTTTAAATGCGAAAGTGTAGTGAAAAAGTGGTTAAAGCTGAAACTGCCGTTCCAGCTTTTTTGAAACCTCTGAAAAAGGTCCTAAATTAAATACGAAGTGGATAGCGTCATAACCACTCCATAAATTCATTCCTTTTTGTTCTCAAACATTTGTGTTAGAAATAACAAGTACGCTGTTTATACGGAATAATTGAAAGCCGCAAGGTGGTGTCAAGAAAAGCATCATTGGATGATGAATGGTTTCAGACATTCCTATCCGTGAGCTTTCAAAACATTTTCCGTAAGTCCTTGGGTAAATTAATCATAAAGTTAAACGGATTCCAGTTTCAAGTGACAAGTTTCTCGAGTGAAGTTTTGGAAAGCGTTTATTGGATTATTTGAGCTTAAAGAACTTCCATAGACTCATCGTCGCCAGCTTTAGGAGTGATCGCAGCGGGAGTTTTTATCTCACGACGGGCACACCAATGCGGGAAAGGAACGGAATAACGACGCCGGTCATTCACGAGGAAGGTAAGTGGAGAGGGAGGGACAGCTGGTAGGATGCACATTGGGTCGGAAGGGGAAAGAGAAGTAAACGATACCTTTCATCCTCCGATCGGCAAAAACTGGCAATGCACAGAAAATTAAAGCCTATAGTTGATAAGCAGTAACTCGGTTGAGTTTCGGTAATTTTTCCAATTAAGGCGACACCCATGGATATCGCTAAGATTATTCATTATTGTTTACATTCGACCCATTTCTGGAAAGGTATTGCTCGAATGGTTTTTCACCAAGCCTTCTATAGCAGTTTTGCTGTGTCAGGATGCTGTAGTTAATACACTCTTGCCTCAGGAGCTCGATAGCTTGCTGATTATCGGCCGTGTTTGCACGGTGGTTAGCGTGCTATCGTTTCAAAACCAAGGTCCCGGGTTCGATACCCGGCAAATTGGATTTTTCTCTGTAGGAAATGGTTGCGTGTGTTCGTGAAAAGTAATATTATTATTAGAATGCAGTTGCTTGGGATTATCCTTCTATTTCCATTAAATAAATTATCAGGGTGTTAGCTAACCTGGAAACCCTGGAAAACTCAGGGAATTTAGTTCTTCTGGAAACTCAGGGAATTTAGTTCTTCTGGGAAACTCAGGGAATTTAGTTCTTCTGGGAAACTCAGGGAATTTGGCGGGTAACCGGGAAAAATCTATGTTTCACACCCTACAAAAGGCCGTTAATTTTGTTTTGGGCTGAGTGTTAGTTCGGTAAAAATTCCCTGAGAGGAAGAAAAGTTTCGATGGCAGGTTGTCATCAATTTAAAGCTCACATGCGCTCTTTTTACTTATGATGTCGCGAATATGCAACGTGGGATCGCGCGGAGTTACATAGATGGGGGTTAATCTCAGTCAGGGCGAGAGAAACGGCGAATAGAGCATGATAAGAATTTGTTTAATAATTGAAGGATTTTGGTTATTATTTGACGTCGCAGTTTGTATGAAAATGAAAAATTAACATTTTTTTCTGATGAAATAATTCACTTTGACAAACCTGCCTTATTTAACCTCTAACCTTCGCGCTATGGGCAACCTTCCGACTTGACCCACGTCTAGATCTGTCTCTAATAACTAAACAATACCGCAATGAATGTATGAACTGTTCGTCGTAATTTCTGATGCCTTAAGTGACTAATACTCTCCGTATGTCTAATATTTGGAAAAAATACACATATTTGCGGACGAAGAACACCCTAGAAAACTGAAAATATTTCCCTGAAAAACTCGGGGAATTTCCTATTGACTGGATTTCCTAGTGGACATCCTGATTATTATTATTAAGTAAAAACAAAACACACCATTCTATCTCTGCCTTCCAACATTATACTTACGAATTATTACATTATACTTACGAATTATTACATTATACTTACGAGTTATACTCGTAATTTCAAGTACTACTTTTACTAATTATCTTTCTGCTCCATCACCGTAGATGGTTATTTCACGATTATCTCAATTTTTGACACCGAATGATGAAAACCGTCAAAATAACTAGAGAATAAAGGGCAAATACAAAATAATTTCCTTCGTAAAAGAAAGATCATTATTGCCCCGGAGCATATGAGGAAAAAAAACTGAAATGTTATCTTCTTCAGGAAACTTTGACTAAAATAGGAAAAGGTTGGGTATTTCTGTGATTTAATTCAGCGCTTTCTTTCCAACTCAAATCCCGAACTCCAATTAGAAGAAACTTCGAGATATTTTTCGCTCCTCTTATTGCTGGCAGAAGTTGCTAGGGGCTTAGACAAAATTCAGGGAAAAGAGTTTTCAATTACATGATCGTCTCCCAGAGTTAAAAGGAATGAGCATTATTGAACTGATAATTCCATCTCGAGTTACCTCTCTTGACCTCCTTTGTTGCTTACGACGCAGGTCGTGATTCTGAAATTTTTTCCACGCCGCTGTCGGGTATGGGAAAAGAATCTTCTCAGTTTGAGTCCAATTCGAAGATTTATCAAATTAACTTCAAATATAAGATCGGAATCCTAAGACTAAGGATAATAGACATTATTCTAAAAATTGTTGGTTTCCTAGTGTGTAGAAGTGGTAGAAAATGAAGGAGGGCGGAGCAATAGAACAGTCGTAGAAAAGATGAAATTTGCGCTGAATGGGAAATACGTCTTTATTAAGGGGAAATTTAGACTATAAAGTCTCCTCTTACATCTAACCTTCGTCATTGTAATAGAGGGTAAAGATAGAGAATTCAATAGCAATGAAAAAGAGAAAAAGAATAAATTACAGAGTGGAAGAAAAGAAAAACCTACTATTCATGTAATTAAGAAAAAGTCCACTGCAGGAAAACATTCGCAAGTGAAAAACCGACGAAATAGTAATAGCTAAATTTTAAATAAAATATTCAAGGGAAATCATTTTCTGAAACCTGAAAAGAAAAGATTAAAAATGAAAGGAAGGAAAAAGCGTACTATACCGTGGCAAAGTTTCTACACCAGAAGACATTGAACGTTGAAAAAATAAATATAAAAACGTAAAAGTTGAAAGTATACAATACGAATTCGTTAAAAAAAACCACAGACGTGAGTTCACCAATATAGATCGTAAATTGCATCTAAAAGGCAAAAGTACCGCAATAAAAGTTGTGAGAAAATGAGTAAGAAAAAAAGGATTCTTGGTAGTGTTTGGAAGGAGACTTGAAATAAGGCAGCATAACGTCCTAATGGACGACAATAAGAAGAAGACAAATGCGTTTAAAGAAAAGTATTGTGGAAGGACAATAAATGGGCGAAAGCGGTCGAAACCTCAACCCAAAAGCAGTTAGAGGAAAGGAAAAGGAAATTATAAGTTCTGTCAGCTGCTGGGTATAATTGTTCATTAAGCGCTCCCTTATGAAGAATTACGCCATTACCATGGAAAGGAAATATTTGTCATATCAGCTCTTATGTCACGATTTCATACAAGTTAATTAAAATTCATATCCTCTAATTAGGTGGTTGTAATTCAACTATCACTGTATTATATCCGATGTAATTCATTTTACATTTATTACATGTAATTCGTTTTCTCAGACTCTGTTATATTATGGAATTAAGTACTCGATCGAGTATGATATCGATATCATTTTGCAACCATTTGCTGCATTTAATTCAAATGAAAAAGTCAATTTGGATTATTATTGTATTTAGCGTGAATTCGGTTTCATTAGACTGTTTGCGGCTAATTTGATTTTAAAATTAGTTTATCAAATCCGATTAAATTTTAAATAAAAGTCACAGTCACGTGGATCACGGAAATTAAATTTATATGAATTTTGAGTAAGTTCTAAATTAAAGAGAGAATTTCATTCTTATTAAATGAAAGCGCTATTTATTCCTAATTAAACAAATTATCCCTGCTACTCACATATTAAGTTTTACTTTAATATATTTCTTGAATTATCTTTACGAGGCAATTAAAATATTTTCAATCACTATCGTTATGTCAAAAAAGGGATAATACATTCCGCGATTTCTTTGAAATTGAGATAAAATTGTCCGCTGCCAAACGTCTGATCTGAATATGCTACTGAATCACAGGTGTCATATTCTAATCTAAAATATCTCTTATTAACGTTCTTTTAAGAATTTATATTTTAAAGTTGTAGTCGTAAACGTATTTGAAAGACTCTATTCTGTGGTGATAATCACTACTAATTACAAGTATATTATAAAAGTGGTATTTGCGCGTAGTCTCTAATTGCTGAAATTCGTTCACAAAATTATGGATGTACAAGTGCCAGAGTATTTCCAAGCCTATGCTCGGACATGAGCATGGAACATTAATGTTTTCTTTTCTTGTTCTCTCTCCATTTCAACGGAAAAGCATAATTTCGGTCCAGTTCCTAATACGCTCCTTTCTCCAGCTTCTAACCGGTTCGAATGGATTTTTTCGCTCCAAACATTGTAATAATATATCTTTCTGAAAGTTTGCTTTAATAATGCTTTTCTCACATTTATTGCATCACACTATATGTAATATATAACAAGTAAGTTTGCTCATTTCGTAGTTGAACATGTTTAGTAGACCTTCCTTAAATTAAGCTTGAGTAAAATGTGCATTTCTGGGTACCGTTATTCGGAGCGGAATGTGTTTACAAAGTCATCATCCGATTTTAATACGCTGTATTTTAATGAAATAATAATGTACAAACATAATTCAAAATGATATACACGTCAGATAGATTAAAAATTTTCTTAAGATTGTTACTAATGTTCAACGTGTCCCCCTCCGGCCGTATGGCACACAGCAGTCGAATTCCTGCCACACTGAAGTCTTGTGTGAACGTGACGGTTTGAGGTGTGACTTGGTGGAACTCCTTCATAATCACAGGGAAAGAAAAACTCACTTTGTAGAGTCTAAAAAATCGCGTTCATGAATTTAATATTTTTTCGGTTCGGGTTCGGTATGGATTCGATGCCCTGGCTCGGACGCATGTGCGTGTTACCATAGATTAAGATACAGCGCGCATGGACCTTCTGCGCATGAGTCGAACACCTCCTCGCCCACCTCGGCTTAGTCGGGCAAGCTGCCGGAATCCTGCCGTTTAAATGTATGGGAAATCGGTGAACCGTATTCTGTTTTTTGGAATTTTAGAACATATTATAGGTTATTCCGTTTTAATTTGAGCCATTTTATAATGTCTTAGGTTTGAGTAATGTAAATCAATAGTTTAAAATCTGTATTTTGAGAGTAATACACTGTAAAAGAGAAAAACGTGAGTGCGTGTGCTAGCAGCCGGTTTCTTTCCATTGAGTTGTATTGGAGGTCAGAGCCTTTTTTAATCTGGTAAAGCTAACTTTATTTTGATATTGAATCATTTTTATGGTTTCCGTAATGTAACTCTGTAGTTTACATCTAGTTTATGAAAGAAATATAACTGTGGGAGT
>KZ308736.1:1095240-1106711 GCA_000376725.2 Ladona fulva
GACAATTTAGGGCTAAAAACTCCAGGCGTTTATCGCATTCCTTGTGAATGTGGAAAATCCTACATCGGAGAAACAAGCCGAACCATCGAGGCGAGAATTAAAGAACATCAAAGCTGCGTAAGATTGCACCACTCGGAGAAATCAGCCGTCGCAGAGCATAGCCTCAACTACAACCACAGCATCTCCTTTGACAAGACAGAAAAACTATGCCACGCTAACGGATATTGGGAGAGACTTACGAAAGAAGCCATTGAAATTCAGTTAGAAAAACAGAATTTCAATCGAGATAACGGCTATTCCCTCAGTCAATACTGGAAGCCCGTGATTCGACTAATAAGAGACCAGCGTGGCAACAATGAAAATCAACCAATCAGGAGACACCAGCCCTTAACGGAAGAATATAAATAAACAAATATAACGTAACCTAACCCGAACATTCAGCGCCCTGAAGACGATGGCAGAGTTAGCTATCGAAACGTCGGCTACTACAGCTACTACGTCGGCTTGTACTTACTTGACCTGGTGGAAAACCCGTGAAGACTTCATCCTATTACAATGTACGCGGTCCACGTAAAATTCATTATTCTTTTTGGGAAATATCTGTAATGCTGTTTATTCACTATTCTGTCGCGTTGATTCTCCTATTCATACATTTTTATAGTATTGAACAAACCTTTCTTGCATTCTCCTCTTCGATGTGTGTGTGTATATACGAATAGTTTATTGCTATTCAAGTTATTGATGGTCCTACTTTGAAGTTTACCCGTTACACTGCGTTACATTCGGAAGAATCTTACCTTTTCTTGATTTCATTGTAAACCCGGCATTTTGGCTTATCCCTCCGTTCTCCGAAAGAACAGGAGATTATTGTTCTTGGAAGTAACCCGGAAGTGATACCGAAGATTATCGGCTTGAGACGAAAGTACGTAAGAGAGAGAATGTGATGGAGAAAGGTAGCACAAAGATGGAAACGAAGAGAAATAGCGCAATGAAGGAATCCTCTTGGAAATGGATTTACGACGAAAGGTCCGAGAGTATACGAGAGGAGAAGCGTAACGGAATGAAGTCGCTATATGGCGAAATACGAAGCGAAACAACGTCGGAATAAAAGTGAGAGACATACTGTGATATGCGAGCAGAGGATTATTTCCGGGAACGCCTCTAGCGGCGGAGAGGAGAAGCTGGAAAGAGAGGGAAATAAATGAAGCGGCTTCCGGGGAAAAGAATAGCGCGGGAGAAAAGGAAGGGAACGGGGAATGAGGAAAGGGTTAGTGAGAAAACGTGTTGGGTTAGACGTTTGGGAGGTCGGCAGAGTGCATGCGAAATCTCGCCTTAATTGGAGGATGTGCTACGGAGTTTGTTGGACTTACGCCTTCCTCTGAATACTTCCCCGTACGCTGCCATTCCCCGTTGGATTTTGCTATGGATCATGACGTATCATTTCAGCGCAGTACTACCAAGTAATAACAAGGGATCCCAGCAGAGCGTTTCATGGGTAGTTCTTGCTAGGAATGGTAAGAATCACCCCTTGAGGGAAAAACTCTTACCTGAAGGGTTGTGTTGCCAGATATATTGCTGCTGTTCCATAAAATGGAGTCTCTAATGAAGTTAAAGAATAAAAAATGGCACTCCATCCACCTTTTTTATTATTGAAATAATGAAGCGCTATTTTTCAACTTTAACTATCAGAATACCAATTTTAACTATTTAAATAGCATTCCTTATTTTATCATTTATGTGTTGGATTTTTTTATAAGACGTAACCTAACTTTCTAAACATCTTTAACGCTCTCTTATACATAACATTTTTGAATCTTTTGTTTTCACACTTACTTTTGTTGTATATTCTCAGAGATTCTTATTGAACGTGGTTTTCCTGTATTCGAGGATAAAAATGAGCTGCGATTTAGAACTGCGTTGTTTTTGTTGATTTTATCGATTATTTTCCAAGTATTAATAATAGTCTCCTAAAAATGTCTCAGTATTAGAAAACGTATGGTGGAGTATTAGACCCTAACATAAATACATTCGTGAAAGAAGCTTGACTGTGTAGTCTGGCCAAATTCTCATCTATGACAGAAATCAAAATGTGCATTATATTCTTCTTCATTAGATCGATTAAATTTTGACTATAAAATCTAAAACGTGAGTTTAAATGGAAGAGGAAATTTATGCACGGAACTCTTAAAATCGTTTTCTTTGTTATAAGAGTCGTGAATAGTTAAAGTAATCGTAGAAATATTATAATTGTTATTAAGGTCTTTATTTAGGCGTGATTGAGATTGAAAAGTCTTCTTCCGTAAGTAGAAATAATGAAGAAATATAATAATGAAGAAAGTCTTTCGTAAGTAGAAATAATGAAGAAATCATAAGGAGGATTAGTAGATTAATAGAAGTGCAACTGTTACAAGGTAGAAACGACGACAAAGATGAAATAAAGGTCGTTATTTTTCTTTGTTATTGCATTCCTTGCAAAAATCATTTGCATTTCATAGGGACGAGTTGAAAATGGTAGTATTGGAATGTTTTCCGTTCTCTTTCTTTTATATTCTCACTCTTATAATCTTTCTTTTACTCTCCTGATTTGCCCTTTGATTGGAAGGAATGTTAAATTGAATGGAATATGAATATTAAAACCTTATTTAACACACTATCTAACTAATATTTGTAAGTGAATTCTTATACGTGAATATTTCGCTATATCTCCATTTTTCTCTGTTAATGTGGTTCTTTCTTCTCTTTCCAGGTCAGTACTTCATTTGTTACCTTCGGAAGTCCCTGAGTAGTTGTGAGTATAAGATTCTTTACTGCTTTCATCCATACCCTGAGATGAAATACTAACTTTACAGATGCTACATTTGGACGTTCCATCTGCGTAATTAGTCACAATGGGTGGTTTATTTTACCTCGTAACCGCGTTTCTTTAGTTCGTGTTATGATGCGATTATCTTGAGTGTTGAGTCACTCAGCATCAGTGTTTAGATCCATTTATTGCTCTGGCCGATGTACTGAAATGGAATTAAAAGCCATAACAGAAACTTCAAGGGGTTTAAATCTACAAGTCTCTTTTTGTTTTGATTCAGTGAAGCTGAAATTAGCCTCAATAAGCTTTCATTGAAAATATTTGAGAATTAGGAAAGGTAGTTCTTCACCGATCACCTAGGCTCCGAGTAGTTAAGCCAAATGATAATGGCGCATTCTCTAGGAAAATTACCCTGAACTCCGATGAATTTAGATTTTTCGAGTAAGCTGAATACTCGTGTTTGTTTCACTTATGCTTCACATCTGAGTCCTTGGAGGATTTTCGCTTCTGAATACATCGAAACCTTTTTTCATCTCCACTAATTCTTCCTTAGGCATGCATATTTGTTTACAATTGACCTTTTCTCTCCATGTTACCCAAAAAACATTCTGCGATGAATTTAATCATCCCTCCATGATACTCCTAGGAAAACGACATTCAGATAATTACCTGGAGTCATATCATATTTTAGATTTGTATAGGACGAATGAAGCCACCCGTTTTTGAATTTACAATTCATATCCGAATGTTATTGATCGCGAATATGAATAAAATCAATCCTTGTCATCTCCTGTTGCGCTTCGTTTTTATGGATTACTTCGTTTTCTTTTTGTTTCTGAGATTTGGCTTTAAATTCATATCTTAGGATGTTATCTTCAAACTATGTTTACTCTCAATAGTGACCTTTAAGGAGACAATATTGAAATTAAATAAAAATAAAGCTGTGTTGTATGAAGTTTAAATGAATTTCAATTTCCATTAAAATACTTGACTCAGCCCCAGGTAACTACTAAGTAGCTATTTAAACGTCTGATCTCCTTCGTAATTTTTGTTTGAGGTACGTTTAATTAAGCAGTAACGCTAATCCATGGCGGTAATACTGCGATTCTAATCGCCGTAGAAATCGCGGCTGTTAGTGCCGATAACAATGCTTCTTCTTCAATTACTTTTTCGAATCTGCTCCCGAGCGGCTGGCAACTTAGAAAATGAATATGGCACGGGAAGGGGGAGATTCAACATACGTCGATAAAGGGCCATTAAAGATCCATTAATCTCTCTCTCTCCCTCAAAATTCTTAGTGAGGGATTTTTAAGCATGAGAAGGGGATTGAGGTTTACCCCGACTACACTCATAGGAGAGAACTCAAATTACATCGCATCTGATGGATTGGGTACGTATCTTGAAATAGAGAAAGATCTCGTATTAGGCGGAGAGAAATTTCGCCCCTGACACGAATGTGGCGGGATCGGGGCGGAAAGAATAGGTGGGTTAAGGGATTTGTTCCGCACAGTCCTCGGTCTACCATTATGGGGGAGGAAGCGACTTGGGGGAATTTTCGGGGAAAGAAAGGTGAGGTCGTGCGTGTGTGCGGTATTGGGTCAAAGGGCGACCGGGAAAATCGAAATCGGCTGGGTGTGGCTCGCGGGTGGACGCGGTGGAAAGTGAAGGAGCACTGTATCATTATCACGCGCGTGTTGAGATATTTAGGGCGATGAAATAGGGAATTTGAGGATAAGTGTGATGAAAAGGATGAATTCAGAAAAAGAGCTTCTCTGGGGTCCACTTACTGACACTGATTTGATATATTTATTACCGTTTTATCAGTATATCACCATAATCTTTTTTCGTTCAAGTACTTATTTATTTGTAGATGGATATATATTTTTTATTTCAGTAAATATATTTTTTATTTCAGTAACTTACGTAGCCTTCGAATTAAGCAAATGCTATAGAAATCCGTTCCTGTTCTCGTATTTAGTGAATGAAACCATGCGCTTTGGATCATGGAGAATTGGGCGTACATTTTATTGGCTCCTTGGCCCGATTTACAGACTTCCTAAGGATAATAATAGTTTCCATAGGGCTTTTGTCCGTGTAAAGATCGAACAGTTTACTGCGCAGAAATTTAATGACATGAGCAGTTTGTTAAAAAAGAAGGTGCGATGTTTTACAAACAGACTTGCGTTGAAGAATACGTTTGCATTTCGAAGCAATCTTAGATTGACAAGTTGTTGAAAGAAAAGCAAAAAACTTCAAAAGGTACGATTTAAATTATAATCCTTGAATGAATCTGACGCCAGATTAAAAAGTCACTGATCTTGTTTCTAAAGATAAATATTAATAGAAAAAGTAAAATAAAGGGCTAAATAAAGTACGAGAGAGCTTGTAATCAAACAAGTTTTGAATTCAAATGTATATGTAAGTATCTAAAAATTTTGATCATCCGGAGAAATAAACATGAAATTGTAGGACACGTTTTTCATCGGCATATTGATTTTCTGATGAGGAATAGGTTATACTTTAACGCTCATATATTAATCTTCTAAGTATGTACTATTTATAGCTAACATAATTATACCTTCACGGGATATTTCCGTCTTAGAACTGCGATCTCAGGTATTATCTAGTCTTAACTTCCCTAACATTAATTGAATTTAGAGTGCACTCGAGTTTTAACTGATCTCAGGCACGTACTTAAGAAGCTTAATAGCTCTGAATTTAGTCGGGTGAACGAACATAATAAAATACAGACATTTAGGCATGAATAAGTGTGTATTAATAGCTCAGCAAAGAGTACGTTTCCGCTATTTAGCGTCGAAATAAATCACGGCAAATCCTTTTCAATAGCCTCTCTGAAGATCAGAGTTGGCAGAATATTACGGAAAATGTTTCGTAATTCTTAACTGCGAACAAATTATCTGAGCTCATCTATATGATTTGGGAACCAGAAAACGAGGCTTAATGTAAGTATTCGATATAATTAGAGGAAAGGAAATACGGTAGGGTATGATATTTTATTATGAATTTGATGATTATTTGGAGAATTTTCTCAAAGATGATTATTTTAGTCGAATTCGAAAAAATGCAATTGGATTGACAATTTATGGGGAGTGAAGTAATAATGTCTTCATAGCTTTATCGTAGAAAATTTATTTACTAACAGTATTCATGATTTTTTCAATAACGAGATTTGATTTGGAATCTCATCCAAAAATATCAGGATTGTAATCTCGTTGAATTTGTAACTTTTAACTTTTAAATCTTTAAATAGTCGCTCATATAAGAAAGATTTTCATCATAATCTCTTATTATTTGTTTTGTATAATAATATGAAGCAAAGTAAAGGCTTTTTTAACTAATTTATTCAAGTACGAAAACATAAGTAATTTTCATCACAGTGGTTTTATTTTACGTCTTCAACTTTTCACATTTTCCGCCATATATTTACGCCGTGAGGCATTTAACTTAAAAATACCCAATTTAATTATAAATTCATCGGAGATTTTCTACTACTTTCCGTAGTTGCGGAAGGATCTGTCAATGTCGCTTCAGCTCTGCTCTGGAAGTATACCGTAGAATTATAATATTACCACAGCCGCAGTTTTTAGCTCAGGATTTCTTTTTGTAAAAAAATGGTCAAAACTACTTCAAACTCATCAAAACCGCTCCATCTCCTCCTCTTCCTCATATAAATCACTCGCCATGAGCATGGACCTTATCCTTCCCAAGCAAGAGAGAGAAAAAGGCCTTAAATCACGACGTGGAACATTTTTCCATTCCCAGAACACCTTAAGAGTCTCACGTGTGGTTTCACGCATAAAGATTTACGCTTTCGGCACCGACCACCTTCGTTCCCACAGAAGAAATCTCTTACTTCTGGAAAACTCATTCATCGGTTACGGAAACCTTCATCCCTCATCACCTTCCGATTCCCTCTGTATAACATACCATATATTTCTCTCTTCCCAATTACCACACGAAATCTCTACGCTTTTATCTCCACTTAATTTTTCATTCATGGGTCTTGGAGATCTGGAGATAGACGAGGATCTTTAAACATAATTCACAGATACATGCGCAAAGGGGCAAATGTATTTCTTTAGAATTCTCATTATTCTATTTTCTATCTCATTTTCCAACATTAAGAGTTAAATCATCGCTATAGTCACCGTAAATTGGAAGGAATGACGTGGTGAGCTTTGAGACGAGTCTAAAGTTTCGTAAAGAGATTGAGGTGGCCCTAAAAAGACGCAAACTTGAGTCTGAGGCTCCTTGTTGACCCTTTTAAGAGTCTCTTAGCAACCGATGATCAGTATAGTTTCCTTCTATTTTTTTGCATTTATGTTTTCCTCAGAAAATGAGCTAGGTATATTAAATGCGTAAAAACATAAATTTTGTCCACGCTACTCTGTCATAAATTATTATGTGATTAATTGTTATTTATTTCCGATGATAAAGTTTCTGGAGGCTTTATTCCGGAAATCGCGGTTATGCTCGATTGTCGGAAACGTTCTTTATAGGTATTTGAGAAATGAACAGTGCTCTTCTGCTCTTTAAACCCCAATGACCACTTCTTTTGCTGAGATACACTTTTTTGTAATCATTTTCGGATGAACAAAAATACAGTTTAACGCAGCATGTCTATTACATGCTCTTTGGTTTGCAATTTACGTTTTACGAAATTACTGATGGTAAGATTGTAATTAAACACTTCTTAACCAATTAAGGAGATGATATCAAGTATTCCACGGCATTTTAAATTGGAAATATATAATTATCTTAAGTTTATATCCTCTTTTAACCCAAAGTACATACCTTCTATACTGCCCTCCATTGTTCAGTCGGAATTCCTCATTGCTGTCTCGTTTGTGAAATCTGAATGTTGCTCGCTTTTTTTCATTTTATGAAATGGCTTCTTAAAGGGGAAAATTTTGAGTTATTTTCTTCACCACGACTTTTTAATAACTTCGTCTCCTTGATCCTTATTAGTTACTTACCGTACGAACGTATAGCATCTATTCCAAAATAGGGCTTGCAGGAGAATTATTTTGGCTTAATGATATCCTTGTTATATGTTATTCACTTTAAAAATGTAAACCCAGTTTATATAAATACGTCGTCCGTTTTTCTCAAAATGTTTGCCAAAATAACATCTTAGGCCCATTAATTACTCAAGTTATGTCAGCATTTCATACGAGTATTATCGTTCGGTGCTAAATTGACTTTATAGTCTTTTAATTCATCAAATTTGGTTGTCTCCTTCAAAAGGTTCGAAAAGTTTGGCCTTCTTTCCTTGTGTAGAATTCGCTTCCTTTGGAAATAATTGCTTTAAGTTAGCGTTTTATTTAGCTATCCTTCGAGGAAACATTACCTTTAAACCAAAAGATAAGGATTTTAAGGGTTAATGTGCATAAATAATGAATAAAGTAATTAAAATATGTGAGTTCGGCTCAATGAGTTACTGATAGCGCGTTTCAGAAGGAAGGCGAGGAGTTTCAAATGTCTTTCAATATAGTAGAGTTAAGAAAGTACGAGGAAATGAATTATTACGAAAAATTTTACAAAACACTCATTTGCTTTCCGCGGAACGCAGTTTGGCAATGCGTCATCATGGTATTTTATTACTCTGGTAATTATAAAATATTGCCGAAATCACAATTTTATGACGACGAAGAAGCTCGTTTCTTGGAAAATATCTTAACGTGTCTTCGGTGAAACAGTTCGGACTACTTCGTTTTATGGGAGCCATAAAGAAACTCTTCGAGGAGCAATCTCGACCGGTAAATAGACGGTCATTATTTATGCACAAGAAGCAAAACTTTACAATCCCAGCGAAAACTCTCATTTTCCGACGACGAGGTCAAAAACACATTAAGAGCATTGAGATGAACTCCTGGTTTATTCCGTTTAACTTTCACGAAATGGGATGCCTTTCTCAAAATCCTTTCATTCAAACCGACCGAAGTTTATTCCGCAGGCCCGGCCTCTTATCTTCTTCCTTTGAATCGGAAAAGAATTTTATTATTTCCCTTTCCTAGATATGGCTAGAGATAGAAAGGCTGACACTCCTATCTGAAAGGAAACGCTTCTGAAGTCGGTAGATTTAAATGGGAACGGAAAAGACGCGGTTCTATCTCGCAATAACGTTACAATTTTATATGTCGTACATTTGAGCCCTTTCTACATCTCTTCCCTCGCCTTTATTCGTATTAGTTTTTTCTTTTCTGTCTCAGTAGAATATTTTGCGTTATCTGGAATTCTACTCAACCTACATACCTGTTTCAATCTTAAGAGAAGAGAAGATTTTACATGTTCTTGAAACTCAATGACAGAAATTGTGATTTATAATGAGAACTACTTTAAATTTGTTCTCTAATTCTCTTTTGCTTATTAGTTTGTCCCAAACATTCCTTCTTGGACCAGGTTGAAAATGTTAGCTACCTAGGGAGTATTATTAAAAAAATAACTCTTGTTAGACTGAGATTAAGAGAAGAATGGCCTTGGCAAAACAATTTTAAAGCAAGAACTTATTATTCAATATACGAGTACATATACTTACCCTACTCACCAAAGCATTTCCATAACAGTGTGGAAGAGATGCGGATTCCTACAGCGAGATGGATTCGCTGTAGGAAGGCAATACAACTTGAAGGAGATTATGCGGAAAAATGGACTGAGCAGAGAGCATCATTCTTTCACATGTGTAAATATCATTTCTTTTGAACCAATAGTTTTTGAAAAAAAATGGCCAACCCTCGTATGTACCATAGATATTACTCTATAGATACTCGAGAGAACATTTTTTTGGTATGAAATGGTAACAACCAACGTTTACTTGCGGTAAATCTGGCCTGTCTAAATAAAATGTATAAGTTTTTCGTTATAACAGAATTTTCAACTTCAAAATATTGTATAGAATATGCAGATAAAGTTTCCATAAATACTTGGTACTTTTACTTTCTCTCCGAACAACTTTCATTGACCGTCTATACGTTCAATCCTTGGATTTCCATCTACCTATACAATGTATGACGGTAACAAATCTCGTAAGTTATTCTTTTCGAGTGACGTGCCAATTTAACTAAGGTTCCAGAGGGAACGGTCGTTTTTGCCACTGTAGACGCCCGGTCGTAAATATTTTGTCAATTTTTTCCGATTCCCAATGCGGGGGATTTATTACTCCCGTCGTTTGTGCTTCTTCGGGCGACATAGAGGCGCTCATCGGCATATCAGAATGGTAAAGATTATACTCAACCATACTCTCGTCTTTGCATCCGATATTTTTCAAATATTTCTCGCTAATACTCTGTGAAGTGAGAAAGGTTTAGCGTATGAACACGGAAATTGTCAGTTATGTCTTGGACTGTTACAACCAAATTTATATCCACTGGCAAGTTATTTGAATTAAGCCACCCAATTTCAACGCTTTTAAAACTTTTAAAGTCTCTATCCGTGAAATGAAAATAATTCATTTATGGTCGATTTTACTACTTGCCGATTTTCACTTAGCTGTATTGAGCTTGGACGTTAATGCGTGTCAGCCAATCATTTCATCTTAACTTTTGAATGTTTTCTGTTCATTAATAACGAGCTTAATGACATCGATAAACTAATGGAATTAACATTGGTTACCGAGCGCGTTATGCGCCCTGATTGACTTGAAAATGGACTGTCTTTTGGGAATTTGCAATAAATATTTAGTCTTAATTCTCTCTAAATGGAAGGATTGCTTCGAATCTTCTACGCTTAATGTTTTAATTTGTGGTGAAATATTCAGATGTAAACTTACGTGATAGTAGTATTTTTTATTTTATTTTCTGAGTATTTACTTTCCACGTTCAGTACAAACGGCATCAGGTTAGTTTTCAAACGAAAGCGAATAATAAATTCGATGGATTTTTCAACAGCTTAATCATATAAAAACAGGAAACAATAACTTTAAAAGTTAAGATACATTGCCATTTTTATGGATATCGTTCTTCTTATAAATGTTAAACTGTGAGCTTGTTAATTGTTAAAAAAATTCATTCACTTAGGAACTAAACCCTTAAATATCATCAATAAATTAAAATAGGACACTTTAATGATCATTTGTTCAAAGTAATGCTTGAAATGAGAAAATATAATCTTTTCTAAATTATCTGCTCTAAATTGCTCTCTTTGACGAACTGCATGAGTGATGGAGGCTGAAGGAATAATTAACTTAAGGAAGTGTTTGGACTTGTGAATTTCCTATTAATGCTCGCACTCACACACACATGTTTATTACTTTCTCATAGACAAAGGATTGTATTCGGAGAAATCGAGGCTGGAAAGTCCCATTTTCAATGATCCGGTACTGTAAAGTATAACTAAATAACTGTAAAGAACACAATGCACCCAGTAGCAATAAAATTTAGACTAAGTGAAGTTATGATGAAATTATAAGAAGTTTAAAAACACTCCGTAGACGGATGCCGGCAGACGGAACTCGTGCTTAAACGGGAAACTACGGGTTACCGATTCCTGGGGAAATCCCAGAATTTTCCGCGGGTTCCGCCTGCCGACATACGGCTTACGGAGTGTTTTTAAACCTTTAATTCATTAACAGCCGAGTTACAACTTTTTTCTTTCGTGACGAAATTAGATACATAAAAGGAAGAAAAGCTGTGAGTTTAATTAAAAAATT
>KZ308737.1:0-51141 GCA_000376725.2 Ladona fulva
ACAAAAGGTTTATCCAAGTAATCTGAGTAATGGTCATTGACAGCTTCATTTTCATTTGGTTTTGACCTCTTACAGATATGTTTTGCTGCTAATTTTGCTGTTTCACTTATATTAGAGCCGTGACTAGAAACATTAACATAATATGCAATGGCTTCCCCATTTTCCAAAAGGGCCTGGTGCATAAATACATCAATATTAGCAGAATCTGCATATGTATGTGGGTTTTCCCCATCTTCATTAGTATTCTTCCCTCCTGTTCTAGAGAGTTTCTTGTAAATTACTCTAGCTGAGCTCATATTTTCTGCTCAAGAAAATATCATGAAAAAATGAGAGAGCTGAGTTTTAGAATTCGAAACATATTATGATGATTAAGGGGATGATTCCTCTTCTAACTGGATACAATCAGCTGACCATACTTTGTACATTGTCTGGAAAGGAAAAAGATTAATAACTAAAAAATATAGCAACAATTTGCATGAAACTGATCTTTAATATTTCAAATAAGATGGCCATTTATTATAAGTGTGGCATTAATAAATTTTAAAGGCAACAGGAGATTAATAAATTTTAAAGGTAACATAGCATCATTTTTGGAAGCTAATGTTTTTCAGGGCAGCCTTAACATAGTTTTTGCAATTATAATAATCCTCATATACATTAATATTTACCATGAAAATGTTTGACTATTGGTTGAATTTCAGTTTCCTACATAGCTGAACCCTCATGAAGCAGAAAATTTTAATTCTCGGTATATTAATATCAATATTCAGAAAAAATCAACATTTTAATCAAGGGAACAAAGCCATTTCCATACCAGCAAAAATGAGTTTGGTCAGCCTATCTATATTCCTCTTATTGCCAGCCTCCATCAGGTGGTGCATGCAAAAACTGCCACAGCCTAGGAGAGCTACTTCATTTTTTTGTAAATGAGTGTTATCAACAGAATTGAGTGTTCTGAAATCTAACTGATTCTCATAGGTGAGAGTGTTATAAAAATAAGTCAATATGTTGGCCTTGAGGCAGTTTTCACACAAACCCTGAGGGTTAATATATTATCCAGCTGGTGGTATGCAAGGGTTAAGTAACAGGAGCAAGCTACTGAAAGGGCAAATCAAGGAGGAACATGTCAGAAGAGACATGAAAGAAGTCTGACAGGACTGGGATTTGAACCCGCGCCTCCCAACTGCCTGTTGTTTGCTCTATCCATTGAGCTATCACACCAGAACATTTCCCCATCCCATTTGGGAGACTTTGTACGCAAGGGCACGTGAGTAGTAGTATTTTTATAGTTCTTTGACAGTTTAGTTCATTTCACATGTAGTTTCCCAACAGAAATCAATCCTGGGACTGCTTTCACAGGAGTCGAATGCGTTGCCCTCTTGGCTGTACAGGAGCCCCAAGAGTTCGTCCTAATAAGCGGCATCATTTACAGCCATGACCTCAGCAGTCTCCCAAAAGGCATGGAGAAATGTTATAGTGCAAGGTAATGGAAGTAGAGTTGAATTGTTTTAGAGTCAGTGCCTAAAAAGAATAATTTCCTTGGCTTTTTGTCAATGGAAAGGTATTTTAAGATAAATATTGCTATTCCTAACATAAAATAGGTGTATTTTAAAACAAGCTTAACTAAGAAATCACATATTTCTCAGATTTTTTAATATTTTATCAATAAAGTTAACTCTGGAATGAAATTGCTGAATTCTCATAATTTAGCAGGTAATCATGATTATCCTTTAGAGTGCCGGAGAGCGCAATGGTACTCTTCCCATCTTTGGCCAAAAGTACCGGGAACGCTATCCTGCTCCTCGAGCTGAGTCATTTTTTTTTTGTTTGAGGTGTGGGGTATGCATTTACACACCCTGACAAGATGCTATAATGCTGACACAATTAGCAGACAAAATATAGCAAAGATGAAAACAAAAGGAATAAAGATTTCCGTAAGTTTGCAATTCATCATTTTTTTCGAAACTACTGCAAAATCAGCAAAAATTCCTTGGCAATTTCAGCACAGTTCCTGCAAAATTGGTTGGCACTCAAAGGGTTAAACAGAAGGTATGGTAATACTTTTTATTTCTCTTCAGTCTGACTTACTTCAAATCTTAAACAGCTAGCTGTAACTATCTTCTCTTTTGCCAAAACTTTTGCTTTTGGTTAATTTAAAGTCACTATTTATTTCATTTATATATTTATCATTAACTTGTTACTACTCGTAACTCACTTAATTTCTAAGTATGGGTGTGACCTCACCTTTAGTAGATAAATATGATGATGGAAATCAAATGTATCTCCCTTAATTACTGCAGTAACTGAGCTCTTTAACCTAACTTTAACTACTCAAGTTCATATATGAACTTGAGTAGTTAAAGTATACTTTGGGAATGTTATCAAAGTGAAAAAAATCGAAACCAATATTTATGAAGGATGCTGAATTCCAGAAAATTTTTCTAAAACTAAGAAATAATTATCAATTCATTTCAACTTCAAAAACATTTTCCTAGTTCGTACAGTCACAGGAAATTAAATCCGACTTTGATTCACTCAAAGCAAGGGTTAGCTCCATTGTAGTCATGCCAAGATGAGATTCTTTTAGTTATATTTTATTAGAAGGCAAGGATAGGTTAGAGATATCATAGAGATATTTTACAGATTTGCAATACTTAACGCAAAATGTATCTCAAAGTTAAAAGCAGACTGCTCACCATGGGTTATCAGGTTGCAGCAAACACGTATCCTTACATGCGATCTTCACTGCCAGTTGACATTTTCAATTACCGAGTAGGAAGTTGAAAGTATGGATTGAATTCTAAGTTATTGTTTTCTTTGACAGATTGTTTCTAGAAAAGTACAATTGAGACTTTTTGAGTTCCAATGTGATACAGTAGTAATTATACGGCATAAAAATTTCTATAACCTGCAAGTTAATCGTAATTATCAAATAGTTCATTTGAACCATAGGAAAATATCTGCGAATCCAGCCATGACTGATTTTCCGTGTAAAAAAATATTATCCACCGCTGCAGTTATCTGTAGGCTTATCAATATCTTATCTCGTCTTTTCTCATGAAGTTTAAGTTATTCTATTAATATGTATCTGCTAAATATAGGAAAATTAATATTTTAACCGCGTTTTTCGTGGAATTTGTCTCCAAACTGTGTTAAATTCTTCTATGAATGAATCTGTGAAGATAGAAGTCATACTTCCTTCAAGACAAACTACAAAGAATTCAATTTCGACGTGAAATCTCATGAAGAAACTTTATTGAATTAATTAATTTCCTATTTATTAAATATAATGCAATGAACTTGAAAACAGCTGTGTTTTTAAATAGCTTAAAGTTGGGAATCTTTTGGATATACTGAGCCATATTTTTAGCAATCTGATTATTACATGATTCGGAATTCCAATAGTCATACCGAGTGATAGTAAAATTAAAAATACTACATCAAAGTTATATTGCGACAAGTTAGGAATTCTTTAGAAATCCTTGCAGCAAACACTTGTTACAGGTAAAAGAAATGTATGATATTCCTGGCAAGTATTACTTTTGCAAAGCATCACTTTCGATCTGATATTAGCTTCTGCTGTTCTTCTTGGAGCAGGGTTTCAAAGGATTTGACCCTCCTCCAGGTTAGCGCGTAACACCGGGAATGGAGGCCATACGCGTTATAGATTTCCATCCAACATGAATCTACGCAGGAAACTTATGCAAACCAGAAAATGCATTTTTAATTCAAAAAACTTACAAATGCTTAAGTTAAAATACATCCATTTGAGTAATTTAGCTTTGTTTTCTGATATCCGGATTCCCCGGATGTGTGTGTTCTTTTCTTTCCAATGACCCTTTTGCTTCCCTTTTCCATTCGAATGAAGCAGATTAACAATGTTACGCTCTCATAGCAAAGCTCTTGAAAGATATGGATTGCATAATCGATAAGTAACCTTTCGAAAGCTACAAAAAGGGATAGTTTCCTTTTTTTTCGTTTAAATTGTTATAAAAATAAACTTTTCAAATAACATCCTAATTCCTAAATTACTGAAAAGTAATAAACTGTAAAATGTAAGTTTTTGACCCGTTTATTGGAATCCTTCCACTATTCCTTTGAAATTATATACTGCACGGTAAATATCAACAGAAATATATTTATTTCTTCGATTTTACGTGGTAAAGAAAGTATACCAGGAACTAACCTGTTAATTGTGTGGAAGTTCGGTGGTCTTTTTGCTCACATCATTATTGGAACTTACTTAGCGCAAACCGTGACTGACCGCCCAAACATCGTTTCAGGATTTCCGCGACTTGTCTAACAAGTAAGATAAGTGTCTCATCCTCTTGTTATCAGATGACGTAAGATAGAAGATCGCGTCAAATTTGAGACGCGGCCTCCAAACGCGCCATAAAGTTAAAGAAACACTTGATATGATTACTAGATACCAACATTAAATGATAAAATTATTATACCATATGCATTTTATAAATTTTCTTTCTCTTTGCAGCTGTCTATTTAATTTTTATGTCCATGCACATTTTGTTAGTATTAGAGAACTCCAAGATAAATCTGAAGATACATATACCAATTGAAAAGTAGCCATGGTCGAAGATAGTAACATAATCATTACATACATGTCATGATCTTTTGATGAGCAATCAGCGTACCCAGTTACACATAAATCTTACCTCCTTAGAAGCAACCCGCTTAACTAGCGTGTACATAGAGTAAGGATCGTAAGGATATATATCCTTACTCTATGAGCGTGTAGCGTGAAGCTCGAAGAGAGCGAGTCTAAAGTTTTCTACGCATTCTATTGGCTGCTGGAAGGAGGGAGCTGAAAGAGGAGAGCGAGGAGAGGGAGTGAAACATTTTGTCGGCGCCTCTTTAAATCGTTCTAAAACGCGTTGAACGCTTCTTTATCGTTGTTATTAACACAAAATCTTATTAAAATATAGTGTTGCTTTTTACTATGTTATAGTATAATATGCATATATACCATGTTATAGCAGTATAGTACTAAAAAAGAATGAAAGTCAGATTTCCTTATTTCGGCTTGAATCTTACGGGTAATTCACTCTTCTCCAGATGTATGGGGTAAAGACATATCGTGCGAAGGCGTAACTTCTTGGAAAGCCATATTAATAAGCAAGAAAACTTTGTATTTTCCATAAGATATTGTGGAAAAAACAAAGAAAAAATTTTGTGGAAAATTCAGTTTTTTTGCTTATTCAGGTAAAGATATTTTTGTTGCCTCAATTATCCTCAATAAAGAAATTATGATTGCATGATTGAATAGGAAAAATCCTGAAATTGTTTTCTTTGTTTACACATATAGTTTTCTATGCTTTATTTTGTTTCTCGATGCAGTAATCAATTTTATAGATTGAAAAAACTGGAGAAATTAATATGAGAAATACCACCGAACGTTTTATTCTTTTTGCTTATAATTGTTAAATTATTGTATTGCGCTAAAATTGTTTAACTTGTCTTGAAAAATCGATGAAGGTAGATAAATTGAGTTTTAAGATAATCTTGCCTGATTGTCCTAAGTTATTATTACAATGTCATTAAAATACAAATTTAAAATGCAATTACAGCATTGTTAACGTTCCAATGATTCACTGTCACAGTAACAGCAATCAACTCCCCCTGCCATATGCCATGTGGAGGCTTGGGGGGTACTAATGTATATGTAACAAGAAGAATCTTCGTCTGTTACTGATAACTTATACTCCTAAAGTTAGGTAAGATTTAGAATAACCCATTGGCTTGCATAGATAATAATTCTACGGTTAGAGATTTATATCAGTTTACAAACACCACCAAATCTATTTCTAAAAATATGAGTTGTACGCAGGGACGGCCATCAACCAAGGGGGCAAAATTTCCACATGTGCCTCTTATCCCCACATGATACAGGGCATTACATTCCAGGGTACTGGCATTATAGTTAAGGAGTCCCTAGCAAGAAGTAGCTTATTAGGTCCCTATGAGTTTGCATACTTTTTATGTTTTCTACATTTATAATTGATATATAAATAATATAAGTAGCTTTAAATGCATTCAATTGAAAATTTCATATTCATAGCCACCGTCATCAGAATTTGATGAGCAACGTGACAATACCTCATTTGCTCTATTTCTTTGAGTGTGTTTCAGAACTTTTAAAGGTGATGTTTGTGAGAGTAGAATGTTTAAAGTTAAATAAACATGTGTTTGTAAAAGCAATAAAATTAAAGGAATCCTCTGAAGCAATTGCATTTATTCCATTGACACTCCAATATCACCAAAGAGAGAAGTTAATTTTGAATTCAAAGTTGACGTGAAAGGGTGACGCCTTGTATCCGTCCTCCTTATACAACCAGAGAAATCGATTCTAGTTCATTTTTTCTAAATTGTTTAAATATGGCATAGTAAATTTTCCAACCACATAGACAATAAAATTTGTAAAGTGCGATCGATTTTTTATTGTTGCTCAGAAATGAATCAGAATCATAGCTCATAAATGCAAAGTATGTTCAACGACTTCATACCACACATTTACTTAAAAGTTGGAATTCCCGTGACAAAGATAGAGATGGTCGAGTCATGAATTTGCATTACTTCACAGTGTGTTGATTTGATTCACACAATTAGGAGATATTATCTCAACCCATATATTAGCATCATCCAATTTTATATTAAGGCTTCTTTATTACACAGTTTTAGTCATGTTTCAATTCAAATTAAGACATGGAAGTCGGCTGCTGCAATTAAAATCAAGATGCTCAAACAACTAAAACCTCCTGATACATCAGTTGTGTCCTGCTGAGTTTAGCAACTGCTAGATTGTGTAAAAGCTTATTTTCTGCAGGAACTAGAGTATGGTCCCGCATGCTTCAGCATACAGAGGAGCAGAGAACATGCTTTTCCTTCGCTTCATTAAAAATTATGCTCCTAGCCAAAATAATTTCTCAAGAGAGCAATACCAATGGTAACATGATAAAAGAATAATTAACTGATAAATCATTAAATACAAGCATGTAAAATTATGCATCTACCTACGCTTTTCTCCTTACTATTATTTCAAAAACTCACAATGCATGGCTTGGTTATTCTTACTGTTACTGTATTCTTACTGTACTGTAAGTTAAAATGATTGAATTCCTAAAATGTATGTATGCTGAATCATCTCTCTTTAAATAGAAACATACAATCACTCAATTACACCATTACATAAAGCCCAAAAGAACTCTGTGATAACACTTACCAAAATACAGTTCTTCATCCGATTCTTTCTGCATACTGTTGAAATTCATCACAAACTTTTCATTCAAATGATAATCAAGCCACACCCAAATAATACACCTTGATTAAGAAGGCAAAAAATTTTAATATAAAAAGGGAATTTACATAACACAATAATATTCTAAAAATTAATTTTTCATATAAAGGCGCTCAAGGAATACCAGTATATTAACCAAACATTGATGAGCATACTTAAACTTCAGGAATTATAATTCAGTTTTAACGCAAGAAAAAAATATGAAACTGGTTGTATGGGGTACTCAAAAACAACCAGAGAAAAGCATTGCATACTGTTATGAGAATTATGGTTCCTACAGTCTGCTACATTGCATTGCCATAATTTGTATGTGAGGTGGTCCCTAATGATTCTTCTTGCTAATTAAAATTTTGTGATGGGATGTGAAAGAAACCAACATTACTTTTTCTTCTCTATGGCCAAATAACACCTGAAACTGGAGGGATACTTCTGTTTTTAAATAGGAGTGCTCTAGGTTAAATTAGAGGTGTGAATAGAACTTTCATTTTAAGGGTCTATATATAGAATATGAATCAAGATTTGGCCAACTCTCAAATATTAGGAATGAAAAACAATCTGGAAATTTTTCAAATCACAAGATGGAATAGCAAAGAGATCTCTGAATGCATGGTAAATTGGAGCTCAATCTAATTAAATTTTAGAAAAAGAAGATTCATGGCCGTAAAGTTGCACCTTGATTGATCATAGAAGATAACCTTTCATCTGTTCCTCCTATCTCCCCTTGTATTACTTAGTAAGAAATAAATTTTGTTCCTCCAGTAAAAATATCAAAGGAAATTGTGTTTCAAAAATGGAGGTCAAAGTAAAATTATTTATATGATCTTTCTCTTCAGCAATTCCAGACAAGAGAAAGTAGTTTGGACACACATTCATTCACATGAAGATTACTTCAATCAAATATTTATTTTGGAACTCAGGCTATCTTTACGTACCCCCTACATACATAACAATTAAAAGTCACAAAATAACAGAAATCCTTAAAAAGCCATTACTTCATTTGTTAGGATCATTCAATTGAACCATATCAAATAAATTAGAGTAATGAAATAGTTGTGTGTTTGAACACTTGACTAATTAAAGGAACAGATTGAACCATCCAAATTTGAGCTGACAGATTGAAAATTAATCCACAACACTGCCAACATACTTTTATCTACATCATCATATAGTTGATAAAAAACTGAGCAATCAAAACTAAATAATGGCAAGTCAATAAATGCTTCTGTTTGGTTACAGTTTTCTCAAAGACACAAGTATGCTGAAGGTTTGGCTCTCTGAATGTCCTTTGGTATGCATCAGGTTAAAGTCAGCCTAGAGCAGCTGTCTTTGCTTTTTTAACTTCCACACCACCAAACCTTTCTTTCCTCTTCCTTAACCTTTCTTCTTGATCCACCTGCAAATTTGAGAAGCCACTGTAAATGTTTGTGGATATCATAAAGGATGTTTGGTTACATATTAAGAAAGTAAATACTAGATATAGTGTTTTTGTAATAAACAGTGCACATGAGACCGGTCTAAAATGCTAAAACATCCTTTATGATTGGTAATAACCACTGAAATTAAAGATTTGATGAAGACAAACTATAACAGCATTAGTAACAAATTACCAGTTAGAAAATGTAGTTTCGTTTCAATCCAATCATGCATCATTTGAATTTTTATAAACAACTCTTTTGCAATACAAGCCCAAAAAAGTCTTTGTTTTTGAAGAATTTGGTGCGCCTCTCTGATATTAAAACTTTTTTAACTCAAGCTACATCTTTAAAATACACGCTTTCGCTTTCATACAATATTTAAGAATTGCAGCATAAATCATATTTACTGAATTACTAAAGCAATTCTAATTAGGCAGTGCAACAGTGACCATAATGACAAACTTCTTCTTCCAATAAAGTTCATTCAAACCAAATTTTCTTAATAGCTTACTTAAATTATTACTTGAAAATGTACTAAGTATGTTGTTCTGTAGGTAGGTTAAATAGTGGCTATTAATGGAAAGTAACAGCAGGGTAGCAACAACAAAAAATATAAAGCAGAAATACTGTGGGTTTGTTTGTCTAAGATTGGAGTCCACGTTGTTGGTCCGATTTGCATCAAAATTTGCATGTGTTTTCTGAGACCCAGGAGGAAGTACTGTCACCTTTTTATTTGACAATTTTGCTGAATTTGAACCAAGATCGTTCAGATAGATTTCCATAAGAAATAATATAAGTCAAGTTCGATTTTATCGGTTACAGACTTTATTTCTTTTGAAAAATTGAATTAGAAGGAATAATCTAATGAAACTGAGACAAACACCAAAAGAAGGTAAATTGAATACAGATTCTTAATATAGCCGTGGAATATCACTTTTGTTTGAAGTTGCAAGAGTTAAGATAAAATATACGAATATTTTGTGAAGTTTTGAGGTCGTAAGCAACCTGTCCCCCTGACAACCAATGAGATTGTTGATTCTGAGCTCATGCATTTTCCAAAAGAATACATTGGAGATTTAGGTCTATTTAGAAGCAATTGACGATTTGAAAAAAAGGAAAATTTTCAGAGATTTTAGCTATTACAGCCACAATTTGTGCGATGATTTAAAACAAACAATTTGTATGGATGAATTGAAGGGAGACAAACATATGTAGCACCAGGAAAACGGGTTAGGGTGAAATATGTAGCACCATAATGAATTAATGGAGGATGAGTAACTTTTTGTTTATAAATTCAGACTCTTGACTAATTAAATTTCCCACCAAAAGAACATAAAATGACAACTCCCACATATTACACATTGTTCATTGTTGAGGGTTTTCTTTGTACATTTCCTTGATCTTTGCTTCAGTGTCATCATAATGGCTGAGTTGATCCATTAGAACCAGTAGTTGAAAATCTTGCTAACTTGCACATTAACTTGAGACAAGTTTCCAAAAAGGAAATTCCATAAAGATTCACATTCTTATTGATGAATGTAGATTTTGGCTTTGAACTATGAGAACTTTGATTAGATCGAATATTTTTGTTTTCCATAACCTGTACCATTGGACTACACTAAGATGTGAGATGTTATTTTCTCTTATGTACAAATAGGTACATATATTACATTTGATACAATTTCTATTTTCCCCATTAAGAATGAACGGGCACTTCCGCTAGCAACTTATATTTATGAATTGCTTTAGCGAGTGCTGAATGGTAATAGGAATTAAACAAAACCTTACTTTTTCCAAAGCGCTGGATACTGACTGTCCAAATCGCTCTGCTCTCTTCTTGAGGATGTCAACATCTGCACCCTAATAAGAATTAAGAGTATACATGTAACTGCAAATTTTATGCATCACAACTTATCCCTAAGGATTGAAATCCCTATTGCTCACCTTCCCTGAAGTCCCTGATGCAGAAATACCAAACCTTGCAGCTCTCTTCATTAGGACATCACTATCCTTTGGAATTGTTACCTGTTTTGAAACAAAAGTAGTAAGAAGCTGAGTCTTTTAACAGTGATAAAGGGAATTGAAGATGTTCAAAACCTTTTGCAACTATTTGGAGTGGGAATACTTGTTCAAATTTAAACATGAAGAAAGTGGACTAATTCTATCACAACAAGCGATAACATTTACCTTCCATTTATTTATCCAACATGTAATTCAAAGGAGTACTAGAGAACATGGTAAATAATTTAACTGGAAGATACGTTGTTACATTTTTAACTGCCTTTTATGAAAATGAAAACAATTCCTGATGAAAGTTACCGACAACTTTAATTGATTATATAATCTGAATTTTTATTAATCGACAGTTCTTGGTAACAGGTAAGAATTATTTCAGTAATCCTGAACCATTATAGGAGTTTCATCCTTATTCAGCTGGTTTCATTATACTTTACTACAGATTTGGATTTATAAATGTTTGAGTGATTTGGGTTTAGAATTATAAAATAGTAAAACTTAATAGTAACTCATAAAAACGAAAGGCCAAAATTAAACGCTTTAGGCAAACTTATGCAGATAGACGACACAGAATCAGGAGTAACTTTGTGGTAATAATTAACGTTAAACAGCTCCATTTTAACTAAAACTTTTACTAAACCACAAGATTCACTATCGAACCACAAATGAATAGTGGTTCAGTAGTCACTTCTCTCTGTTCAAAATAAAACTCCAAAAATTAACGCACGGGATAAGAAAAAAATTTTAACAAACGATGAAACTCCACTTACACTTGGGGTCTTCTTCGCAGTGGTCACTGTTGATGTGCTAACGATTCCAAATCTCTCAGCTCTGGCTGCTTTCTTTGCATCTTCGGAAAGGTTTGCCATTCCGCCAAATTTTTGGGCTCTTAATTCTAACCTCTAAAACGCATAAAATAATCCAGACACATGTATTTTTCCTTGCCATCAAAAATAAGCAACTGGTCGTCAACATATTCAAAACTTAACACATACCTCTTTCGTTGTCATCTGTGACAGTTTAATAATCTTCTTTTCTGGCTTTTCCACGGTTTCCTGATTTTCCTTCCCGACGGTAGGTACAACAGTCCGATTCAAAACAATTTTCTTTGCACGCTGCTTATCATCTTTCGATAGGTCTTCTACTGAATTTCTCTTCAGCGGGATTTGTGGGGATTCGGCAGAAGTGGGAGTCTTCAATATTTCCGAATCAAGTACCTCTTCTGAATCATCCTGTGTAAATTTCATAAGTTATTACGAAAAAAATACCCGTATGGACGACCACTTTTAAAGAAATGAAATTCAATTTACCGCGAGAACGTCATCTTCATCCAACATTTCCTCAGCATCTACTACCACAGAATCAGATTCCATCCCTAAAGTTCCCTCTGAAATACGAATATTATGTGAAACTAATCTAAATTTTCTTAGATACATAAAACAGAGTCGGATGAAAGACAATCATCAACTTGTGTCATCTAATCTGTTCAGCTTACCACCATGAAGAGCTAGCTGCAATCTTTCCAACAATTCAGTTTTATTTCCTGTTGTCAAAAGACCCCTGTTTTTCAGTTCTTTTTTAAGGTCAGCTACCTGTTTTATAAATCACAGAAACATGTTAGCGCGGCAATGTTACCGGCATTACCTTTTAACTAATGGTACGGGATGACCATCGTTGAAATGTCATCAAATAAAAGAAAAGAGATTATGTGAACGTAAATGATTATGATTACCAAGAAACAACGAGAAAATTACCTTTAGTTTCCCCAAATCAACTGGACTCACAGGCACTGCTTCATCCGCCATTGCTGAAAACTTATTTATTCTAAGCGAGAGGACGAGAGTTCGATTCTATCGAAACAATCGAATCTATCTCGATAGAAATTATATATATCGATATACATGTAAGCATATTCATTCGATTCATTCATATATTGCATATTGCTCTCATTGTTACCGGGAAATTTAATAATTGAATAGGCTTAGATGTCCGCGGAAAACAAGCGCGCGAGAGCCAGTTACACCCAGCTAGTAAACTCGTCACTCACTGTAACTGCGAAGCAATTTTGGGTAAATATTTACCCAATTTTGTTAGGAAAGTGAATTGCTGAGTTGAGTGTACTGGCTAGAGAGTAAAAACGCCAGGGAATAAAGTAGCCCCAGTCTTCAACTTGCATTAGCAGAGCGAGTGAATTTGCAGGCGAGTAGCTACTAAAGTTGCTCATTGTAATTGAGCCTTAACATCAAAATTTTGATTTTAAGAAATCAGAATGAATATTATATTTAAGTTCACTATAGCAGATGCTGACTCTGGCTTCTTGGCCCAGTTCCTCATTTTCATACATCTGTACTCTTACCTTCCATGCCCCAAGATCATGAGCAATATGATAGAAGCCCCTGTATGTTTTACATAAATACACCACTTCATTACATCACTACTTACATCATCAATTTCTTCTCTTTAAGTCGTTTTTTTTCTAGCACCTATACATGTCTCCTTCATTGTATTTCACATGTCGATTATTCTGTCATTCTTCACATTCTTCTCCTCAGGCCCAAGCAGTTCTGGAAAATGGCTCGAGTCCTTAGGAGTCTGAGAACTCTGTTTTCAGTCTGACAAGTCCTTGGGTAAACACTTTTACAATGCTTCCACATGATTACATCATATCTTTCTTACATTCAATATCAGTCGATTTAAATTGATTTCTGATTTGTCCAAATATCACAATTATTTTCTCATGGTGTTGATTCTTGAGTGTAGTAGCATTGTGATGGCATGAATACAATAATTTATCCTGTAGACTGGGTTAAATAAACTTAATTTTGTTGCCATTTGAATAAACTGAGAATCCTGTAACCTTAGTGGCCAATTTCCACATGATTGGTTGGTTGTATTTTGGTGATTAGAAGTAGTAAGATCTTTCAATATCAATGTGAAAAGTGAGTTCAGTGGCAGCATTAAACTGTATACCAGGCATTGATGATATTATAGATACATTGATGAACTGTATTAATCAGTAAAATAAGTTGATGTTACTTATCAAAAGCAAATTATCAGATATATTTTCATATAAATGTATTTAACTTGATAGGAATTGTAGATTGACTTGATTTTGTTCAATTAATTGTCAAAGAAAATAATGGCACAGCTTTGTTGTAGAAAGTAAAGAAATGCATTAACACAAAGGTTTTCTCAGAGAGGCACCTGTCACTTCAGATAGGTATCAGTGTAGATAAAGTACTTACATTTCTGCTATGGAGGGGAATGACTGCTTTTTAATCCTCATCATGCATCTTCTTTTAATTTATTCATAACGTCTTTCGTTTTTTTCTCTATTCATTCAAAAGAGATTTATTAGCTACCTATTTCTTTAGTCATTTCTACAGAAACCTCAATTTGTAAAGACAGATTTTTCTTGAAATAAGTTTAGTAACTTGCAGTTTCAATTACTCTGCTTTTACTGAATTATGCATTTGTCTGAAAAATAAACTTCTTGAAACAGTAACTGCTAGATTTTTTTGCACTACCCCAAAGTAGTGGATTAAAGGAAAATAATATCACCATCACATGAACCTGTAACCAAGCTACACCTCGCTAGAAAGATCCTATAATTTGTGAGCCTAATAGCCATAAGATAATGTGTGGAAATTAATAAGATCTAATTGTACATCTACCTCCATCATTCTATTTTAATATCGATGCAGCTTTGAATGCATATGCATGGCTTTCTTATGAATAATGACTCTTAAGTTAAATGTGCACATGTATTCATATTGACATTAAATCACAACATCAATTTTTAGGGCAGCATTTTAGCTTAGCAAATAGGAATCGTGCGTACTTGAATTTTAACTCACGTTGAATTCTGAAAGTTTCCTTCTCTTATTTTTTTTGCATTTTTTTACATAATATACATTCACTTCATATTTGCTCTACTCTTCCTTACATTCAGTATCATGTTGCTGATCAGACTCTCCTGGACTATTTCCTTACAATGCTGTGAAATATTCCTTTCAACAGACTCTCACCTCAGACCTTCTTGCTGTTATTTATCAATCCTTTAAGTACCTCCATCTTGTACAGATGATTTTGGTTTTTTTTTTCTTTATTGTTGTCCTTAAATGTACATATTTCTTTTGCGAGAAAATTATGAGTGAATGACAACAAAAAAATGAAATCTTTCCTCATTAACACAAAAAAAAATCAGCTGTAACCTTAAAACTGCCAATCTGCGAGAGTTGCTCGATAAGTCCTTAGAAAAAGATAGAATAAACAAATATTTTTGTATAGATTTTTTTTAATTTTTCAACATAATCCTTTTGCCTCTGTACACTTTTTCAAGTGTTTCTCCAACTTTTTGAGCCATCCATAAAGGTAGGATTTCAGAAGGCTTTTTCTTGATTTCTTCGCTCAACTGGTGCAATAATGATGCATAACACTATCCAGTTAGCGTTTGACCTTTCTCCAAGTAATTAGTGTGGATGATTCCACGTGCATCACAATAAACCGTGGCCATCGCCTTACTGGCCAATGCCACCCTCTTCGGAGCCTGTTCCCATTCTGTTTCTGGAGTGTATCCATGTTTCATCCACAGTTATGTATCGATGCAGAAACTTATCAGGATTGCGACGGAAAAGCACCAAAATAGCCTCAGAGTCAACCACACGATTGCATTTATTCTCCTCTGAGAGAAAATGCGGCACCCATCTTGCCAAGATTTTTTTCACACTCAATTTTTTGTGCATAATTGAAATCACTGTACCTTGCAATTTGACTGTGGTCTCAACTATTTCGTGCACTTTTTGTAGATCACTGAATACCTTATTGCGGATTTTGTCAATCATTTCTAGGGTAGTCACTTCCACTGGACAACCCGAACAATGTTCATCTTTTATAGATGTAGGCCATGTTTTAACTCATTCACCCAATTGTAAACAGTTGCAAACACAGGAGCAGATGTGCCATGAACTTCATCCAACTCAGCTTTGATCTCTTTGGGTGTTAAGTCTTTTAAATATGTGTTTAATCACTGCTTGAAACTCACTTTTTTTCCATTTTTTTTAAATGAACAATCTTCGCCAACATTAAAATGAAACCATGTGATGGATATAACTGAGATAATACTAATATTTGCATTTTTAAGGGTTGAGCATAACATTCAATCTATGATGGCTCTCTTTTCTCATCTTTTCCAGAATAACTTCTTGTGTCCATCAATTCTACTTTAATTACCTCACCTGTTCTTCATTTAGCTAATAGTATCAATTTCTACTGCAGCCTTCTTTTTCTTATACTTCTCATGCAAAACCTTGCTTAAATCCTCATTTTTTTGCCACAATAACCCTACAATATGTTTCCTTCTTCCTCTCTACAGCTTGTTATACTATTGCATTTAATCACAAATCCTTCTTCATCTAAAGCCCTTTTTCAGTGAAAAGGATGGTATAAATAAAATTACTGTTACTCTTTTCCACAGGTGTATTTAAAGAAGAAAAAACACGACCGGTTTCAGCCCAGATCGGCCTGATGATGGTGGATCTGCACAGAAACTGGTCGTGTTTTTTACTTCTTTAAATACACCTGTGGAAAAGAGTAACAGTAATTTTATTTATACCATCCTTTTCATATGGATTTCAACAACATCAAGCCTGCCACAGTCGATTTTATTTTTTCCTTCCTCAGTGGTGGTAATGTGGTAACTCATTTATAATACATCTTTTTCATTCCAAAGTTTTTCCACTTTCTCATATTCTCAATTCATTCACTCTTTCCTATTTACATTCTACCTCATAATCATGTAGTACAATATCCATTGAGTAAAACATCTCTTGGGTGAAATGACTCTTTGAAATAAGTTTTAGGCATGATGTTGGTAGAAAATTCTCCAGGGTGAACATTAGCCAGGCAAACCATCCCTTTGGTGACTCCATCATAAGTAGGCAAAAATGGATTGATAGATGGATGAAACAAGCAGTTTTAAGTTTTAGGGGATGCTATATATTAATTGAAGGTTAATGTAAATCATAGATGTTAATTATAGAAGCACTAGTTACTAATGCTGCAAAGAGTGACTCCAAAATATCCCATGTATGTGTAAAATGTGTATATTATATTATTGTGATTTTTTAACTAAGTTTTTGTTGTTTTGAATCATAAACAACATTCGGTGATAAAAATCAGGATCTTTTCCAAATTTTCTTTCTTAAAATACCTCGTCCAATTTCCAATGTCCATTATTGCTAATTCAGCATTGAATTCATAATGAATACTGCATTGTTTAGAGTAATGACAAAGATAAATATTTGGGTGATTATAAATATTCAGAAAATAATTTATATAAATTTTGTATACCAATTTTAGGAATCCTTCCTAGAAAACTTTTATGAGAGTATAAATGTTTCATATATCATATCTTTAAGAATATTTAAAGTGGTACATCTTTGACTAAGAAAATAAAACACCTTCTAAGATGATTAAGATGCATTTATTTCCATTTGCAAGGAACAGTGTATGTATAGAGAGATAAGAAATGCAATCATATCACATTTTCACTCTATAGCTTAAACAGCAGCATGTCAAAAGCATGGAATACTTGATTTTTATCTCATCTGTAGAGTAAAACTTTGCGATAGTCTATTTTTAAAACCCAGCTGCTGTCTCATCAGATATTCTTAGACAACCTTGGCAGGAATGCAACACATGTGAGGAGTCCAATTTAAATGCAAAGAAAATGATGTGGGTCGACTAGCATGGTAGGGAACAGACACAAGATGCAAAATGTAGAAGAGCAAAACATTCAGAATGCAGCATTTTCCATTATTGTACTGGAAGACAAAAAAAAATTGCTATGGGGGTAAGGTACATCTTTGGTGATTGTTTTGGCTGTCAAGATCTGAATGCCATCTTAGACAAGTTTTGCCTTGATGGCCCTCAGGAGAGGGAACTTTGTTCCAGTACAGACTCCTCCAAAGTCGTCAAGGCTGATGTCCCACATTGCCACACCACCCAGTCCTCGGCTCTTCACATATGTGGCCTTCGCTCCTGCAAAATCCAAGTCGTCATATCCAACCCATAGGGGTTCGTGCGATCCTACCCTGGTAGCATAAGGACCCATCTTCCTGGTTGGGTCTGGGAAGTTGGTCAGGCCCCAGTCGTCGTAACCAGAGTGGGTGATGTTGCGGCATATCTCGTAGTAAGCCAACAATCCATAAATGTTTGTGTGTGGTCCTGCTCCTCCGGGCCCTTCGGCAGTCGCTGGAGGCACGGCTCCGGCTGGTTCAACTCCGTCCGGTAGGCGCCAGGTGCGACCGAAGGCGGGTATCCCGAGCACCAGTTTGCGTCCTGGAGCGCCGCCGCTCAACCATTTCCTCACGGTGGCGTCAGCAGAGCTAAGAGTGGGGTCTGTGACGTAAAGAGGTGCTGGTTGTCTAGCTTGGGTCTTCTGCCTGAAGGGGGTGATGTAGTCGAAGCCCATGACGTGGATCTGTTCTACCATGCTGGAGATCGACATGACGTCGAAGTAGGTAATGTTGGTGGTTGGTGGATGTGAGACGGTGATCTTGAGGGGCCTGGCACCGCCGCTGAAGGCGTGCTTCATCTCGCGAATGAGACTAGCGAATCCCTCACGCCTTCCCCTTATGACATGATCCTCTTCTGGCTTTTCTGTAATGAAAAAGAAAGGTTCTTTAGCACGGTTTGGAAATAGATCCGAGATGAAGGCATGTTTTTTTTAGAGTAGCTCTCTACGTAACGGAGATATTACCACACATACTTAAATAATAGTCGAGTTTTTCAGTCCACTTTTTAAGGCTGAATTTGAGGTACTTTTTTTTCAGAGACGAGATTCACGTATAATCTTGGTCGAAATTTGAATTTGCGAAAGCCTATTTTATGTACGGAACCAAGAGACAAATATTAATGATGATTTACGTATGATTATACCCATCAAAACAGACGCGCTGTTAGTGACGTATTCAAGTATGTACTTGACGAGGAGGCAATGACGAGAATATCGAACTGTTCCTGTTGGACGAACTGGTTCTGCCCATACTAATTTAAATGACAAACGTAAATTCCCTCTTCAACATGCGTTGACTCAGAGAGAGAACGCGACAGTTACTTTCCATTCTAACCTTAGTTTTGATTTTTCTTGGTAAATTTACTTTCATCAAGTCTTTTATGCGGACTGTTATATTTTGACGATTAACAAATCCCATTGATTTACTTGTACATTCGGTAATTAGGGATGTTGCAATTACACTATTGGTTCCTATTTATTGAATTGTTTAAAAGAAAATATTCGTTAGTAACCCTGCGATTGTTTAATTGAATCCATCCTTCACTTGACGGAAATATCAAAGATTGATTTTATTAAGTGGAGATTATTAGGGTATCTAAAACTTGAGTTCATAGACCACTTGTGGAAATGCACGTGATTGTCATGGGCCTCTATTACATGTGCATACACTTATAAGAGTCCTTGGCAAAAATAAAGGATTTTTTTACTTCCGTAATACAAAAAGGTATTAATAAGTTTAAATTGGAAATTACAATCACTACAAAGAATTCGAATGCTTTTAATTATGAAAAATAAATGTATTTTTCGTTTTCAGAGGCCCTCAACGCTGCATTCGACCAATGCACATCTTTGGAAAACCTAGGCTTAGATTATCGCAAGAAAAAAACAACCTTATCTCTTAAAGCATTTTGTCGGTCAACGGAACCAGTGGAAGCTAAAAATCACCCATTCTTCCTTAAAGATGAAGATATACTAAAGGTAAAAACCTCAAAATTGATTAAGTTTCTTCCATAGCTTAGATCCTTTTTTCACTTTGTTCTAATTTATGCAAAGCCTGTTGAATTACAGTCAACTGATGATCGAAAGAATAATGAAACTCTTGCTCTAATCAATATTATCAAATTTAGAAATGCCATTAGACTCAGCAAACCTCTCCTTTCGGGAACACGCACATTGTTTGTGTGTGTCGGCTTCAGGTATTAAGAAACTGAGGGTTCCGCCTCAGGTCGCAACAATTACTGCAGCGTTGTAATTGAAAATGTGTCACTGTTAATTGCGTATATCGACAAGTAGGTACCAAATTAAGACGTTAATTGAGGTATCCATCAATAATACTGCATCAACGATTAACACAATTACCCATTGTTACTGATTGTTGGTTTTCACGTTGCACTGTATAACAATGATATATGCCAATATAGTTGAAACTTTGAGCTCAAATAGAAAAGGTCAACGATAACAGCTATTGAATTTTGATTGAAGAGGTAATGTTGCTTCAGGGTGACAATCATTTGAAGCCTGCACTTACATCTCGCCTTCGCACCGGATATATTCTGGGAAAAACCTCTAGAGTATGATTGTATACTTACTGTCTGATCTTCCTGAACCGAACTTCCTCCTGACGCTGTGCCACCATTGTCCCAAGGTGCCCCCCCTGTCCTTCTTGTATGGCTCTTTCGGGAAGGGCCATGCAAGGTCAATACCATCGAAGTTGGCTCTCCTGACGAGTGCTCTAGCAGATTCCACGAAGGCGTCCCTCTTTTCGTGGTCTTCAATGAGGGTCTGGTATGGCTCGGAAGATGCGAAGTAGTCTGGTTCGTCAGGATCGATTGGGTCTAAACCTCCGGCCACTCCTGATGGCCAGATACCAACTCCAAGGAGGACTGTAAGGTGTGGGTTCCTTGCTTTGAGACCGGCAACCTGCCCAAAGTTAGTGTCAGAGATCGTTAGAGGAGGGAAGTTTACATCGCTGGATTTTCTATTATTTTAGAGGTTTTATTCAATCATGGAAAATATCATCATGGCTACCAATGCAACTGCAATGACAGTAACATTTCCTGAGTTGTTAAATATTACATTTGTTGCCGTAGGAAAACAGGAAAGCTATCCTCTTTCGTAAGACAAGGGTTCGAGCCCAAGATTCATTGATATGTTTCCGTAAGATTATGACCAATTTTTCAATTTTCAAACTGCAGGACAAGTGCATTCTTTCATTCATTAGAATACCTAAATTAGAACGGACTTCCGAATTTCTTTTAGTCTATTCAACGACTAATACTGTAATATTATTCTTGCGATATTTTTTACGTTTACGGAGGATGTTATTCTCGAAATGTATAGAATATTTATTTCTTTTTCTGTTATTACTGGGGCGACCGTCATTGGTACTGCCATTTCAGCGATCTATATAACAAAAACTCTGGAATAGCTTACGGTAACTGTTGCAGCAACCAAAATTTTATTAATAGTAGCACAAAAAATTACTATTCGATTCGCAAATGTTTACGAAAAATCTGCGTATGTTATCAAACTTTGCGCGAATTCGAATAGGAAACTATATTCGATCATATAAAGAACTATAATAAATTCTCTCTCTCTAATGGTACCAACCTCCATGAAGTTTCCACGTCCTCCCTCCAGGTCGAGTTGCTCATTGTAAGGTAGCAGATGTGAAGTGTCTGGGTCCAGCTTCGTTGGTCCGTACACTAAGTGGGTGCAGAGGGTAGGGTCAATCTCTGGAGTCCTCATCCTGCCACCTCCTTTGACAAAAAGCAGTTTAGGATTCAATTAGGTATTCCAGAAGGCAGACTGTGCGGAACCGGAACTTTTACTACCTCAGGGATGAAAAAACCGGGACATGACCGGGAAAAGTGCGACCTCGAGTCATTTTCGTAGTTGAGATTTAAAAAATATTATATGTGGGCTTATGGAGAAATATGAAGAAATTTGTTCTATGATTATATAGAGAGAAAGAACCGAAAGACTTAGTTGGGATTCAAACTCGAGTATCCAGAAAACTTGATCGCATACATTATAAAATTTTCATTAAGTTAGTAAATATATCCTAGTTCGTTCGTTGTATTCTAGTTCATTATTATTACTATTATATTTTGTCATTATTGTAGCAATACTATTTGATTATAATAATATAATGACAGTATTGATATGATATTATTGTTATTATATAATTGTTAAATTTTTGTTTTGACGACATCACTACTATTATCGTATCCAGTATTTATTAAGTTAGTAAGTATGGAAAAGGACGCTGAAATGGAGTAATTTCGAAAATTAAAACATGTGGCTACTTTAGTATATAGTTATTTTCAACTTAAAATATATTTTCAAATTCTGCGGAGTGAAAGTCGAAGAAATGTATTATATTTTACGATTAAGCAGTACAATTGGAAATCTTTCACTTTCTGTACGCACCATGTCTCCAGTGGGCCCTGCTGTCGTAGTAGCAGACAGTCTTCAAATCGGACTGTGCGCCGACCATGACCGAGGCCGCGAAGGCCAAGGCCAAAGCCAAAAGTGTCTTCGCCATCGTGATCTGAAAGAAGAAAATGCGAGATTATTTCATGCATGTATATGTCTATAGCGATGCAGTAAAAGTTTAAATCTAAAATTGGTAATTTTTCCATCCGAAGGAATCAGAAAGGAAGAGAGGGAGGGAGAGTAGAGTAGGGGTTCTCCCCCCCCCCTCCTATTGGTGTCATTAAACTTGACCAAAGGTCGAAAAATTAAAAATAAAAAAAATTAGTTCTATCCATCCTCAGATTCTTACAATCTTACGTCGCCTTAAAAATAACGGAAAATATGGTGTCGTGTGGCACATTTTAGACTGGAGGAAATTGTTCAACAAGATTTTGCAGGCAACAGTTGAAAAAAAATGAATTTTTCGAATTTTACAAGCCTTAATAAACTGAGCACCAAACCCCGCACTCTGTGTCTATCGCTTAGTAAATTGTAATGAAAAAATTAGCATTAGCATTCAACAGCTACATTCAAACATCGTTCAACAAGATATTTAATGGGGAGAAATGAATATGACCGCTAACTAAACTAATAAATAGTACACCTACCTTCTTTATTTTTTTCAATAGTAAGATTGAAAATGTAAAAATAGCCATTTCTATCGCCACTAACTGAACGAAAAAGTATTGCTTGATCTCATTTTTCCCAAACCTGACGTTATACCAGGGCCGACTTATGACAGTGATCACGTGAAGCAGTTGCTCGAGGGCTCAGCTATAGCACGAGTGTTAATTGCGTTTCAGAAAAGTTTAACTACACCGACAATGGTAACTACATTAAAAATTTTATTATCAAATAATACCTAACAGAATAATCGTCCGATGGCAGAGTCAAATTCAAATTTTTCATTGCACCATCCTAATACAGTGATACGCCATTAAAATACAGATTACTCCATGCTACAATTCACCAATACAATACAGATTTCCTTATCAAATCATACGTTTTTACATAAAAGTTAAAATGGACGTAAAATGATTTTACATTTTAAAAATTTTCCTTATCTCTTTAAACATTTCTTACACCATACGCCAATTTCGCCCGAAAATAAAGTCCTATATATGAATATTAAGGAAAGCAAGGGAAAACTACCTCACTCCTCATTTTGCCTAGTCGCCTCATCCCCTCTCCGAAGCTTTTTGTACATAATGGTGTAGGGGGATGAGGTTCAAGCAGGCCTTTAGGCTGAAGACTGTTCAGATGTACGAGTTTTCCGAGGGTTCCTGGTTCATTGTAGATTATACTTACCAATAAGAAGCCGTTATCTTCAGTGTCATTCTTTATAAACCGTTGGGGATAAAAATAACGCCATATTATTAATTTTAATAAAGGGTTTTAAGAGCTTGTTGCAACAATAAGAATCAATTATCGAAGCCGTTGTAGTGAGAGTCTAAATTGAAGTCAACAATAAGTCATCCATCTGAAGGCTACGCAGCACATTATAATCTCATTGTTGCGCCAACAGTTTAGCAAAGGTAACGCGATGTAAACGATCTCATTCGCCGTCGAACGGCGAGCATCGCTTAGGATCAATTTGCGATCGCTCGGCATAGTTAACGATCCCAGCGAATGCCTCAGCGTGACCGCAAAGGCCGTTTCATAAAAATGGAAGTGTTACGTCTTTCCAGAGGTCGCACGCGGAGAAGGGCACGACCAGTGGGTCAGAAAAGGTCTTCTATATCGTCGAGGACTCATAATGGGGGGGGAGAATGGCACCCCATGCGTTTGACTTGAAGCACGGTGCGACGCCTGAATTGAGGATCCGATTGCTTTATCAGGAGGTAACTGGTACCTTAGTTTAATTGTGTAGTACGATGTGGGATTTATTATAAAACGAGTATATATATTCAGTTCGTACCACCATACGGATATACGTACACCATATATGGACTATTTTTATTTTTCTATTGATGAAGGATGGAACAAACGTTTCTTTCATTTAGTTTTGTCTCATTCTTGCTGTGATAATTTGAAAGCTATTGATGTATGAACATGAATAATGGCATTCGTGGTGTTTCGGTTGGTACATATTGAATGTTATGATAAATGTTATTCACGGGACCATTATGATAAACTTACGTGAATTGGATCTAATCTTAGCATTTTGGCACAGAGAAGAAAGCATGGGCAAACTACCTCATTCCCTCTCCAAAACTGCTAGAAGCTATCGGTGGAGGGGATGAGGTTCTGGCCACCGCAATGAATACTTACATTCAGGTGTGTGATCTGAATGCAACAGTACAAAGTTGAAGCTGGATAAATCCGAAATGGGTTCTTCCAATAAAGGAAAATATAGAATGCCCTTATTTAGCTATTAAGAATATTAATGATGGTGATTGTGACTTCATCGTACGAAAGGAATACGAAGCCACTGTGAATTCGCTGTTGAATCATTTCGATATCCTTAGGAATAGCGGGGAACAGTTAAATGCAAAGAAGTTAGGATATTTAACGAAAGAGCAAGACTAAATAAAATCCTTCCTTGTTTATTAATAGCATAAAATCGGGAGAAACGTGAACGTTTCTCCGCGGTGTCGACTTTTTTAATGACGTGCAATGCTTGAATGCTCTACAAATTCTTATCCTCGAGTTTTAAGCCAGCGTACACTCACACCCACACTTCAATATAGAGAGATTGTTCACCAATAAATTATGCTCGCCATGTTTGGTTCACCATACATTTCCAACCTGAGTGCACCTCACCTTCCACTTTGGGGAGCAAGGACAAAAGTCGGGCAAGGATTCAAGGACTCCAAGGAGTTGCGGGTTAAGTGAATACGAGTACATGGTTCAAACGGACACTAATAGCTTCAGCCGCAATCCTAAAGATTACTTTTGACAAATGGTTCGCTTGTGCCACACTTGGTCCAGGGTCACTGGAGCAATTACGCAAGGCGATTGCGTACATCAGAAGCAATCCATTTAAAAGGGCGAACACCGAAATTCAATAACACCTAACATGGACGGACTGAACACCGGGTATCCGTGGTTTCTTTCGCGATTGCTACATTTCCTCGGTGTCTTAGAGAAAAGCGATTCAAGGCGCAAATACGTTTTCAACCGCCGGCCAAAGAGGACGGAATAGGTTTTCCAGGCGTTGATAGGTCATTTGTGTCATCTAACAGGACCGTCTAAAAATTCTGAGTATTGAAAAATGAACTTGAAATTTCGAAAATCAAAAAGGTAAAGTCGAAGAAATCTAAACATTTCGGAATTCAACAACAAAGGAGTGGTCAACACGGGCGTTCTGCATTATTCACCAACAATGGTACTTTCTGGCTGTTCTTTTGTTTCCGATAAGGGTTGCAATAGTAATGTTAAAGCGCTTCGAAAGCTAAGGTAGTTTCTCACGTGAGCCTCCACTAAGAATCGAACCCGCAACCGTATTCAACCTGGAAAAGAACACCTTATTAATTGGTGTTGCGAGTATATCCACATTTTTTCGGTCATCAAGTTTTAGAAGTAAAGTAAAGTATTCAACCCGGTTACAGAACCTTAACCACCCCGTGATTCATTACCGTAAGCTTCGGAGGGGGAATGAAACTCACTAGGCTAGATGAGGAGTGAGGTAGTTTGTCCTTGCTTTCCTAACCATAGTTCTAAAAGGGAGTAGATATATTTTGTTAGATTCGAAATCAGTGTATTGATTAAATATGCTGTTTGTGTTATTCATATATTACGTCTTTTACTTACTATTTCATATCGTGATCATGCGACCGCCAATACGTATAGATCATTAAAATTTAATATTTCTGTTGTGTGATCACTAAAATGACGTATATTTTTAACACACTGTGCCAAGAAGATAGGCTTCATCGCCATAAATTTCCCTTGCCTCTCCTAATGCAATTTGTTTTTTAATTTCACTTTAAGATCGGTAAGAAAAAATCTGGCGTGAATGACTTAGTATATTCTGTATGTTTCATGGACAAACATAAATGCACATATTATGCCATCGACTAACAATCTGCTTCAGTTTGTGTTTCAACCATGATTATCCGTAATTAGCTTTCCTCGGAATGTGAATGAAGTCATTTATTGTTGTTGTGGACACAATGAAGCATTAAAGCTTTAATTCGTACATTGTTGCAAGTCTGCAGCGCTCAAATCGCAACAATCTCTTTTATTCAGCATTAATATTCCAGAGGCGTCCTCAGCTAAAGGTTATTTGGAGGAGAGACGTTTGAGGAGGAGGATATAGAGTGAAAAGGAAGATTGCTCTTGAGTGCAGCGAGCGGTGACGTCATAGTTTGCAGACAAATGTATCCGCGACTTGAGTTTCGAAAGCAAGACACAGTTATTCCATTTTCACTTTTCACGTCAGAGGATGAGTCCACTAAGTGCCTTCAAGCTAGAGACACACGTCGTCTCCCTTCTAATTCACTCAGCCCTAAGTCGAAAAGGCCTAGTCAAACCGTTGACTTGGGAACGCATTTTTCTAATTTTGCCTGCACAACAAATCTGTAACTAGGTCAGGGTTTGGGAGATCTTGATTTAGTCCGAAAGTTACACAGAAAAATCTTATGCTCTTAAGAATGGATGAATTCAATATCCTATGAAAGTAAAAGTTTGGTAGAGCATAGTCGTTTTTCTTCAACAAATGTTAATTATCCGTTATTGACGCCGTGCTTTCTTATATGCTGACGTAAGCCATGCATTGACATATTCTGTCATTAAAAAATTTCCCTCACCTACACAGATTATTTTAAAGTATATGGTATAAGATTTTTTAGATCTTAAACAATGTTATCACAATTTTATTACGAGAACAATGCTATTACTAATAAAGCTCCCATAATTTTGTACATCGATGACTATAAGGGAAAATCCCCAGCAAAACTAAACAAACGGAACATTATTTTTGGAATTCCGGGATTATTAGAAGTATTGCTATTAAAGTTACTTCGACAGCTGAGACAATTTCGCACATATATGCTCCCACCGGGAATCGAACCCAGAACCACTATCACCAAAGGCGAAAGCACTACCCACTTGGCTATCAATTGATGTAAAAAGGCTTACGAAACGAAACAACTGGTGCTGGATCAGGGGAAGAGGATGTCGCGAAGAAGAAACAGCGAAAAAAATTCTGCTACATAGAAAAATACGATGGAAGAAAAGTTACTTAGGTTTCGCTACGTCGGCGTTTTTAGTCATTCTCAATGGTGGAGTGAAAGTAAATGCGTTCTAATTCATGAGAGTTTATCATTACAATTACTACTATGAATAAACCACGCTTAGGCCGTATGATTAACGGCAGGCTCATTCCTCCAATATTTACACAATAAATACACGATACAAACATACTATATACTCACTACCTACCAGATAATTGTGAACATATGATTAGTTAGTATGTTATAAGTAACGCAAAAGTAATAATTCCTTGCAAGTATTTTGCTTTCTTTCGATTTTTCTGGGTTCATGGTCGTGGTTGGTGAGAGTAAATGTGTGTGATTAGTAATTCACCAGTTTCATCCGTAATAGAATTTCAGTTTCCCTATTTCTTACAATACAATTACTTAGTGAAAAAGCAATTCACACAAATAAAATCAGCCCTTCAAAAAATTTCAAAGTCGATAAGGAAAAAATATACTTTAATATTATTTTTCGGTTCGGGTTTGGATTTCATTCCCGTAAATATCGCGGTTTTTTCCGGTCTCTGTTCGTTGACCTGACCAGGTGTAGGGTGCTACATGAATTTGGTTACCTGGATAATGTAACTGATAGCTCTGAACCACTGAATGATTGATCTGAACCGGCTAATCGCAATGTCCTCTGGGACAGCCGTGCAACATTCTCTCGTTTAGTTACGTAAGAAATTCTAATGATCGCCGGAAGACAAGGCCCCAATATGATTTGTGCATACTTAACGAAACAGCCCACAGAAGAATTTTTCCTTTAGAGGTTTGGTTCCTCTCAAAACTTGAAACCTTCAATTTCCACGTCGTTCTTGCCGAGGGGAGTACACACAAATAATTCACACGGAGAAGCAAATTAAGGAAAAGTTAGATCATATCCATAAGTATACGACACGCACCATGCACATGATGGGGTATTCTCCGATAAATATGTCATTCACGGATATTAGCAACGTTTTGAGTCTGCGATCCTGGAAGTTTTCTTTGATTTCTCAAATCACTAAGCTTGCTTTCGTAAACACGGGAAGAAAGATATGCAGCATGAAAAAGGAGGATCTTAAACATTATACTGAAATCAATCAGAATTTACGAAAGTTTTATACAGTTATAACTACAACAGGTATCGTGGAATGTAGCTACGCAAACTTGCATAGCTTACGAATGGCATCATCATCACCGAAGTGGATCTCCTTAATTAGAATTCTTTGGTAGACAATATTCAGGTTTGGCACCGTAAGTTCGGGATGATGACTGTAGTAAAAAATTCACTCAGTCCTAATTGATTAAGAAGAAGCTATCTGAACGGTCGGCGAATATCCGAGTGAAGCAATTAAGTCGAAACATGTGCATAATCGAACTCTGGACCGCTTTTACCCAAGACGGACGCGCTACCCTCCATCCTATCCGGTAGCCTTTCACAGTCTTTTCTGTGCACGTCGCTACACTTCGACCTTTTACAAACAAACCCTCTGAAGGGGATTAAACGGTGGTAAACAATCTAAAGAATTGAATTTTCATTCTGTTCCCGATTTTACCAATAAGTTTTTGCACTGTTCATAAACGAAATTCTTTTTCTGTAAAAAGAGTGGGTTCTTACGATTTTAAGCAGAAACTTTATCTTAAACTGAATAATCGAGATTATGTTTTTCGTGAGCCATATTTGTTATTAATTTATTTTGAGCCTGCAAATAAAGTCATTTAGAGAAATCACTTAATTGTGGAAATGATTACAATTTTTTACTTGTTGATCTTTCCGTTATTCTACAATCCAATATGAGTTGTGTATACACCTTAATGTTTTCATTTACTATTTTTTTGTGTATTTCTATACATCTATGGAACGTTAGTAAAGTGAATTTCTAAGTTTTTTTATTTATTCAAACCCAGTTTATTTCCATTGTAAGAGTTCTTAAGAATGGGAATCGTCTTGGAAAATTGTTCGTCTCCTACGGCATTTCTGACGGCAAGAAATTGAAAATTTGAAAATGAAAGCGATTTTGAGTTTCAGAAGGCAAAAGTGATTCTCAGGGAGCAGAATTTCTCCATTTCCTAGTAGAGTCGAAATAGCCGAATTATCAGAGAGGGAAAGATTGTATTAATATCTTCCAAAACAGATACTAATCACCCACTTTCCAACTTCAAATTTTCACTCCTTCACCAATATAGAACAGCAAAGTAACAAAAGTTTCACTTAACACTCCACGACTCGGATTTATTTTCATTTGGTTAGTCATCGAGGGATCTTAGCGAGTCAACCACTCTAGAATAGTTGTTGTCGGGTTTAAATTTGTTGCTAAGTTTTACTTAAATGCTCATCCATTTATTTTGTGAATATTTACATCGTCTTTCATCCATGCTTGAAACACTTGACATGAACGAACAACGTTAATTTTTAACGCAATTTTGCTCGCAATACTTAAATCGAAATAGACAATTTATTCCGTTAATTCGGGATAAAACAATACCTATCGTTAATAGTGCATTAAATACTTCACCATGAATTAATTTGTTTAAATTTCACCAGAATTGAATTTCGTTAAGAGAACTATCCCTACAATCTTTGATTCTCACCAATTTTGAATCTCACCAAGTAATATTATTCATAATAATGCGGAGACATTTATTTAACATGAACATTTTCAAATGATATGATTGCTTTCAAACAAAGATCGAGCATTTAACGTAAAAATTACGTAAAAAACGAATTATATACTTAAGTGTTCCAAGCAGAATTTCCCAGGACTGTAGGATTTTCATAATCTATTTTCTAGTCAGAAATATTGAAAACTATGTTTATTTTCTTGCCTAGGGAGTGAAAAATCGAGGATGCCTAGGGTATCCTAAGGAATCGTGTAACAACTTTGCAATGCAGCTAAGATTGAATATAAAACCATGCATTTTGCAACGTGTATAGCTTCAAGCCGCTGAAATTTTGTAGATTGGGCTTGGAAGGTTTGCTCTCTATCGCTAATTTGGGGTAAATGTAGACATTGAACTATTCTCTTATAATTAATCTTCTCTGGCGACATTTGGTGAAATTCCATTTCGATGTAGAAATAAATGGTAATAAGTTGTACTATTCAACTGAATATAGTTGATTAAAAATACATTATTTTGTGGTAGTGGTGTTAACACCGTAAAAGTATACGAAAAATGGAAGTGAACATTTGGTTCCTGGTGCAATGACCGTTGATGAGGTTTTGATATCGAAATAAAAAATAAGTTAACCCTTCCCTCGAATCTCACCCCGACAACCCCTAAAACGCGAGCTTCGAGATAAAGATGTTTTTAACATCAAAAGAATAATTATTTAATACGTACTAATGCATAATAGTTGTTGGTTGATTATTTAAGATATACTTTGATGGAATTCTACGGCATTCAGCGCGAGCATTTGTAAATGATGTGGTAAGATGTGTCAATAGGTGTATCTCTTAAAATTTGCGTCTATCTCAAATGCACTATTTAGGGTAGCGAGCGTAACAAAATGCTCCTAACGAAAGGGCGTTGAAAATAAAAGATCCATCTTACTCACCTCAGCAACCGCTTCCTTTGAGTTCGGCAACTTACTGAGCAAGGACACCAGCCGGTCAACCGCTAATATAGCCGAGGTCGTACTCCCGCCCCTCGCGATACTAGCGACTCCAAGCGGAGGATCGCCCTCGCAGAGGGGAAGGGAACTCCGCTGGAAAATTTCTAGAAAAGTCATCTTCTTAACTCTTGACCAGGGCCAGCTTCAGGCGACATGTGAGACAATCGCCTCAGGGTGCACACCTGAGAGGGTTGGGCTAATGCTAACATTTTCTAGCATAGAGTTCTTTATTTCTGGCCAATTTAAATAGCAAATTAAGTGACTCTTGAAGTATCTAATAGCAAATTAAACCATTTTTAAATGTGTATTCGAAAAAACGAAGAACTACATTAAATTAGAAAAGCGAATCGCTGAACAAAATGTGGTTTGAAATTTCAGATCAGAGTGTCTCTTTACGATTGAAATTATGACGATGCTGTTTATATTTAATTTTTTTGTAATTCGCTCAGTCATATTCTGTACGATTTTTCTGTTTTCACTTTTGTTTCTGTGTTAAAAAAATTATGCGTCTATATATGATTTAACTTTTCTAATCACATAATCTTTATATTCATCTCTTTATATAATAATTAAGTTCTCTATCGTGGCGCATGTAATTCAGAAGTCATGTTTGTGCTTAAATAATCGTGATCAATATATCAGGAAAGAATCATTATCAAATTATCATAGCCATTTTTATAATCCAGAGTTTTCGCTATCTTCTCATATAATAAAAAGTTTTCATTTTATGGCATCATCGCGTCAAATCTAGCAGCATTCAACCAGAGAGTTGGTTAACAAGAAGGTTGGAACGTTTACTTAGAGGTCCGTGGTTTTCAATACGAGAAAGTATTCAACGTGAGAAATTTCAAGTCATTGCTTCCTACTAGGGCATCGAAAGGCTATTGTTTCCCTTCCGGTTCAATTAAAACGATTTCCGGTTAATTTCCGGCTATGCTCCGACAGCAACCAATGAACCGGTTTATTCCGCTCCGAGAATCGAATATGACACTTTACCCCTTCTTTAAAGGTTATTTACTATGCACATCTTTTGGGCGAAGTTGCATTCCATTAAATTCGAAAAAACTTACGAAATCAAGAAAACAGTCCAAGTTCGACATCGGCTATTAAAATGGATATGTAAATAAGTAAGCTGTAAGTCACCGTTTAAAATTATTACGAAATACCACTTCGCTTACGCTTAAACATATCGCGAGCAGAAATTCGGAACGAAATGAATGAAAGATTCGGTTTGGGTTTAAGAAGTTAAAGTTTCTAATTCGGGTTCGGATTTGACTCCCGAAGAAAAAACTGTTTACGGTTTCGGGTTTGTTTGTTTCCGGTTCGATGCCGTGATTCCCAGCTGTGTGCCGCGGTTTAGTGCTGTGAGTAAGCTCTCCTGTTACCATAGTCGTCTTTTATATTAATTGTGTCAATAATTTTCTGGGCAACTAACGGACAAGCGTTAAGTGTTTCTATCTAAATGCCCTGTAACCCCGTGTTATCAGTTGTGACCCGTAACGTCGGTTGGCGAACCCTACAGTTTGGAAACTGCTCCCTTTGGTTATGATTCAGTTCGTCAGGGGTTCAGCTCATGGAGTCCTTGGAAAGCCCCTATAAATAGCATCTACATATGTACCCTGCAAGCCGCCTTTCGGCGTGTGGCAGGGGGTGCATGCACCATGACTCTACTTTCGCGTATCGTTCGCGGAAAAAATTAATTCTTGAAACGACTGTTATAGCATCTGTTTCTCTGATTTTTCTCGCAGTATCAGAACGGCCCGTGTAACAATCTGTGTGTAATAACATCGGATACATCTTCTAAGAACGAACTTTCTCTGAACTCATTGAGTAAACTCAACCTTTGCTTAAATCTTCTATCTGCTAGAGATTCCCATCCTTCGTCTCGAATCATCTGGATAACGCTCATTGATTTGTCGCGACAGTTTTTACGGAACGTATCGTTTTTTGCAGTAACTTTCCTAATTTTCGAATACAACACTTTTCGGCAGTGTCCCATACTATACATGCGTACTATAGGTGAGACCTAACTAATGCAAAGTAACTTCGCTTCCAGTCTTTTTCTTCGCTCCTACCGACTATTCTCTTAACGAATCCGGGTTTCTTAAATGCTCATCCACATATATTTCGGATGTGGAAATAACATCAAAAGACCTCGACCTGCAAGTCAAGCCCAAACAAAATACCTGGAAGAGAGTTGTAAAAATATATATCTTATTGGTATATTCACGGTATCTTATCTCCGCTAAAGGAAAAGAATCACATTGAAATTATAACTATTTTTTAAACAGATTCATAGCTTCTGACCCATCAGAATTACCCATTTTCCTAAAATTGGTAATATTTTTTCTGGATGAATTGTCAGCTTGCTGATGATCCAATGTTAATGTTAAGGGAAAACAATAAATTGAGTCGAACTCCCGAACAGCCACGTGGATACCGCGTCCGCCTTTGGTGAAAGCGCTCCCGGGTTCGATTTCTGGTGGGTATTCATAAGTGCGAAATTACCGCATGAATTCGCTAATTTTTAGGGCCCGTGCAGATGAAACGTAGGCTACTAGGTTTCGTTTACTAACCCGTTGCTATGGAAAATCTTATATTCGGAGGAGATGAACTTTCGATTCAAGGATGACCTCATCGCCCTCCTTTATCTCTGATAGTGTAAGTTTGTTTCCTGAACTCTATTGGGTTTTGAATATTATACCCCATTTTCACGCAATTTCATCCACGATTTTGCCAGGCATTAAAATGGAGACGTTCTGATATATTGGGACGTGATGCAACTAATGAAATTTCCAACTATGTATAAATTTCGCGGAGGTCGAAAAAGAAGGATGCTTAAAGTGCTGACTTAGTTAAGTTACATGTATGAGTGATCCAACAATTTGAATAAGTGATTGAAGGAATCTATAATAACGCCAACAATGGTTATCAACGAAAGCAATAGTTATAACGTAATAAGAAAGTAAATGATGAATTGAATTATGAAATCATTGTATTATCGATTGAGCGGGTATATATCTGCAAAAATGACACAGAGAATTAATCGTGAAATCATCAAGAATACCCTAATTGGATGTGTTAGGCGTATATTCAAAGTTTACTCGTATAATTTTTAGTATTATGGTGTGAAATATACGGTTAAATTATTCATACCTTCTTGTAGACAGAGCTAGGAGCTCCTTTAATGTTTTTGCTAAGATAATTTGCTAAGTTAAGAGCGATTTTACATAAACTTCGACGAATGTAAGGCAACCGTGCGCGGTTATCTTAAAGAGCACCGAAGATTTTCTCTCAACTATGGTTGCGTAGTAACAACGCACAAAGAAGTGAATCGTAAGACCAGTAATGAAGTAGATAATTAAGGGAATTAATGCATGATAAAATTTACGAATGTAATTATTGCAGAGGACACAATAAACATTAAAACAATTAAATTAATTTCAATAATACCATGGCAATAAATCATTCTTTCGGGCATAGTAGGTATTCATCCAAATGCAATCCATGCAACTTACACTTCTCTATGGGAATATCAAAAATTAGTTTCAAATATTAATTAAATCTCCATATTTGCCTTTCAAGATGCCCTTCGGCCTACTTTGAGTTGGAAATCAGTTCGGAAAATTTCGGACTAAGGGCGAGTCAATGAAATACCTGGAAGATAATTTTACGCATTCATTCCGGTGAAAAATAACTGAGTAATCGCTTTTCTTTGATGGTGTTAAGCTTACATATGGAGCTCATTTCAATGAGGTCAAACAATCGGCTTCAGCGGATTTTTTTTCCGGGACTGGAAATTATAAGTCCGACATCCAAATGGCGATGACCTTTCCCGACACCATAAAAGTTGCCTCACGCCCTCCTCTCTCCCTTGTCTGACTGCGGAAGGCAACAGCTCCAAGAGATTCTGCCGAGGAAGACCATGAGTGGTTTCTGAACCTAAAAATCCGCCCCCAGTCAGATCATATGGTAAATACTCTTGGTGGCATATCATCTGAAAATGCTCCATATCACGTAGTCGACATTTAACAACAACTTTTGGGTAATCTTAAGAGCTTATAAACTCATCAGTTTATGTCTTTCTTTGGAACATTCCGATAAAGATAACAGAAAGGGGCTTAGTAGGGAGCGATCGTTCATATATATATGACATATATATCGCTGCTTTAAGACCTCTAGGAGCAATCGGTTTCCATATAATTTGGCGATGAGAAAATAAAAGGTATGTCAGTGTATACACTGACAGAAAAGTGTGTCAACGATAGTTATATTGCTTCCACTGTATTTTCATGAATGGAATGTTTTTCATTTATCTTTTGGTACAGGGAAGAGAGAGACATGTTTTTCATTTACTTTTATCTCACAATCGGCATTGCTTTACCATAAGGATTCTTCCGTAGAATGAATGAGTAATGGATTTGGGTGATTCCAAGCTATGATAAGTGCTATTCATAGGGTCATTGTACTGTACTTACGTGGACGTTTTCCACTGATAGCATTCTTAGTGAGGAAGGGTAAATTGCTTCACTTCTCTATTTACGTAGTAAGCCTCATCACCTCTCCAAAGCTTTAGGTAGCTATTGGTGAAGTAAGGAGGATCAAATCGCCCTCCGGAATGCATGCGAAACATAAAGATATATTAATTCCATTAATAACGAGTATTTTGTATCGTTAAAACTGTTTCAATAACTAAGGTCATTTCGCACTTAGGCTCCCACCGGGATTTGAACCCGGGACCGCCGAAGTCAAACCCTTTATCCACTTAGCTATCTGGGAGCTCAAATTAATAACGAAAAAGGGACATTTTCCATATCTAAATGTGGAGAATAAAGGCATTAATTTGATTTTATACGTAATTAATTTGCAAAAATGACTGATGGATTTAATCGTCAGCATTATATTAATCGAGAATAAATGATATTATTATTACCATTAAAAGTGCTTCGTCAGCTTAGGCCATTCCGCACAAATTGGTCCTAACCGAGATCGAACCCGGGGTCGTATTCACTTGAGGCGAGCGCGCAACTCTATTGGCTTTCCGGTGGCACTTATGTTAATAATATCACGACATTCAACGACATAACAATAAGACGGCATTCATTGTTGTTTTATAGACTATTGTTACTGTTAGATAATCAACTGTTAGTTATTATTTTTAAATATTAGTCAACAATTAAGATAAGAAATTGCCCGCTATCACTCCTCCATAGCAAGTTTCTCCTCAGAGATGCCAAATTTTATTAGATAATGTCGCTAAACACAACATAAAAAGTCACTCAACTCTTGAAAAATATGCCGCAGAAAGTAGTTAAAATACAATAATAATACGGAAATTAAGTCAGTTCAACCGAGGAGGACTTGATTTTGAGGAAATCCATCGTAACAACAAATGAAAGTAATTCTTCTACAGGAATATGTCTTGTAGAGGAAGTGCTATATCCCATTCACTAATTGTGGACTTCAAGTCTTCCATTGTGTAAATGAAACGCTATTTCATATAGTATATGCAAATGCTATAAATGTAATGCTACGAGAAAGTTATACGTTAGGATACATGCTGAATGGAGAAAAAGATGACACCGAAATAGAAGAAAAGGAAAGAAAAAGTCGCCTAGCGACAATATCGCTGATTCTGTTCCTCCATGTACGTTTCCTTCAGCAGGTCCCCCCTTCCAACCTCTACCAAGAGATCATATGAATTAATGGTTGATTAGATGATTAAATAACTTTTCGCATAATCTCAAGCTAACTCAGAACTTTCTTTTGCATCAGAGCACCTCAGATTTGATAACTCGACAAGCACAGAAAAGAACTGCCAATTAGGTAATCGTTATTACGCATTTTGGTAAAATTCGATACCCTGGAAAACAGTGAATAGTATTACCGGTATTATATCACAGTCCTCGCATGACAAAACGGGCTCAATCGGTAAGAGAAAGTGTTGCGACACTCTAATGGCGGTCTGCTTAAGTTCTTTGTCTGTGGGTCACCTTTACATGGGCGTGACGTAATGCCCCCTCGTTATTCTCTGAGCGAATTTCGCTGTTGAAAGAATTCCTCCGCAGGCCATCGCGGCTGACAATCGCTAATGAAGCCTCCTTTGGTTATTACTCATCCAAATTGGCTATTTGCTCTCCCTCCGTGACCATCCCTCATATCCCGGCATCACCAGCGACCTCCGAGAACCCATGGTTTCCCGAACGCATTTGTCTGTTCCCTCGCGACCGTATGATCATCTGTAAAACTTCCGTGTTGAGAAAGTGAGATCATTAAACCATTTGACCGAAGAATTTGGGGAAATTTTCTCCAATACCGGTCGTAGACGTCTGGACGCTCGGAGGGGCGTTTATTTGCCGACATTTTGATTAAATTGAGGTGAATCGCAAACAAATTATAACTGGAATAAAGAGGACCGTATGAAATATGTATAGGAGATTATAAGGTGGGCTACGATTGCTGGATAAATTCGGAGAAAGTGCCTACATTTGCGGAAAACGTAATCAGTATAATGCGACCCCCTTCTGCTACTTCGACCGATCCGACAATGATCGTAAAATAAGAGAAATAGATGCGAGGACAAGTTGTTTGAAGGACTCCTTTCCAAAAACGATATGCGACGACTATAAGCTAAAGTAGCCCGAACGACCTGTATTTACACCCCCTGCCGCAAGCCGAAAGGCGGCTTGCAGGGTATCGATGTAGATTTAGATAGATGTCCAAAATTCGATGTCGTCATTTATTCGGAAAATTGCGTTTGTAGGAGTACTCGTATGTAATTATATCATTATTCCTTAGATATATGTTTATCAAAAATCTTAAAATAGAAACGAAAGCAATGATTTTTTTCAATTTCCCTGTTCTACTTAGGTTGAATTTTCGCTGAAATGTCGAATAATCGTTCAAAATGCTTAAGTCCAATTGGGGAATTACGTGAGTGAGGAAGAAAACCGGTGGAATGCATCAGATAGACATTTTTAAGTATTCTTCAGGGGTCTTCATTATTTCATCTTTTGTTAATCGACTAATATGTCAACAACCTCAGCGTCTACCATTGTTGCGTTATGGTGTATCGACCGCAACAATCATTTGCAGCTCGATTATTAATCTTCTCAAGAGCATTAACAATGGATGATTGAAAGAGGTTACTATGGCAACTTAAGAATGAAAGACATCTCCGCTTTCTCACTAAACACCACTTAAGTTAGCATCTCGTTATTTCGATACGCAATGAACAGTTTAAAATTGTTTTAATTGGAGGCCTGGTTAATTTTCTCCATTAATCACGCATTTACGCCTCATTGATCAAAGCGCCCTGAGGCGGATGCCTCACCTTGCTTACTCCTTGAGATCGGCCTTGGGTTTCTCCGTAATACTGGACTGATTTCCGAATATATCCTTAAGAAAGTCACCTGTCACCTTCAATTACTATGACAGAAAAACTTCCACCATTCATCGTGTTCAGTTACTACATTTTATTATTCTCGCTATTGAAAAGTGTTTTATTTATAAAAATGCGACAATTTAAAGAGCCTAACGTTTCAATAATTTCTAGCATCTTCATGTCATTAGTTTTATATCATTTTCGATAATTGTAAGGAAGCATCGACATTTCTTCATAAGCTTCCTGTATGTACCAATAATATGGCACAACAACACTCGAAAATTCTAAACTAACCTCAATTCTAATTTAGTGCTCAGAATGTCATCATTCCCGATTGCTTTTCACCTGAAACAAGTGTTATTTATTTATTGTTAATAGCACTGAAAAAAATAATATTTCTTGCGTTATAGTGGATGAGATGACAAACGTCATTTGTTAGTAACACCAAAAGCAGGTTATTTATAATGAAAAGATTCTCTCTGGTTCATTTTGAAGTACCTCCAACGGTGTATTTAATAATGAACATTTACTGCCATGAAAATCTGGATTTATTTTACAGTCCTATACCATGTAATAACAACATCTATTTGGCAAAATTTATTAAGACTAGCTTGCCACATGTCCTTTCTTTGCCACAAATGTCCTTTCTATGCCATTGGCGAACCCGGAGGGGGGGCAAAGGGGGCGATTCCCCTCCCCCTTGATGGCTTTGTTGTAATTGTAGTAGTAATTTGTTTAGTATGTGACGAGGAGCTTGAATTAAAATTCAGGTTTTGAAGTTTTTCCATCGTCACTATAGGTCTACTACATTTATCACGACAAAATGGCACTTAAAAAGTTAAGTGGAGTTGATAAGGAAATTGTCTTAAATCGCCACCCCTCTCGGTAAGTACTGCTCCCCCCTTTTGATGGGTTCTAGATCTGCCCTAAGCAGCATCAATTACTGACCTCATTGAAAAACGACTAAAAGAAGGAAACATTAGATCCCAGCTGCCATGAGATCGAGGCTAGAAGGTACCGAAAACATGTATATTTGCATTATTACATTTACATTATTACACTTACATTATTACACTTACATTATCAGATTACGTTATCAAATTACATTATCACATTTACATTATCACAATTACATTGTTACATTTACATTATCACATTTACATTATTACAATTACATTGTTACATTTACATTATCACATTTACATTATTACAATTACATTATTACAATTACATTGTTACATTTACATTATCACATTTACATTATCACAATTACATTGTTACATTTACATTATCACATTTACATTATCGCAATCACATTATCACAATTACATTACTACATTTACATTATTACAATTACATTATTACAATTACATTTACATTATTACCCAACAAGCCGTCGTATGGCTTATAGTAGGGGGAAAGTATTTACAATGTTTTCTGGGATTATCTGGAATTATTTTCTAATCGACTTCATCATGAAGAAATGCGGTACAAGGTGTTTTGAAAGGGAATGTTGTTGTTATTAAAACGGCGATGAATTTCCCCATATGGTCTTAGTTCCGACGTCGATTGATACGACATTCTTACCTAAGAAGAACACCGGAAGTTTGATGGCACTTACACAGGCTTTTTTCTTTCGCAGAATTAAAGAAGAAAACATTGCGACGCGGATTTCAGTGAGGTATCGAATGAAATTTTACTACCCAAGTATTCCAATGGTTACCTTCAAAATTTGCTCGGCCCTTAAGCACACATAATTTAACAAAAGGTTTTAGTTATTTCCTTGCAAACGCCATCGTCTTAGCGACCGACGCCGTTGTTGAAGTAGAATTCCTGTATCCATCGTTGCTTACATAGGGCAAACATGCGTGGAAAGGCGTAACGAGTCAACGGTGATTAATTGTTGAAGTTGTTTGCAAGCGAGATTTTGAGCGCTATCCATAAATTAACCACACTGCTTTCAACTTTAAAACTTTGAAATCATTTAATTTGATTGTTAGCCTCATTATCGCTGTAATGCTACAAACCTACCTGAGGGAGGCGACCTTTCGACCCATATTATAGGCAATACAGCACTCCTATTCCGGATGAGAGAGGAAAAAGGGAGAGGAAAGCAAACTACCTCACTCCTCACCTTGCCAAGTAAGCCCCTCTCCCTCTACATACATTTCGGTAGCTAACGGTGGAGGATTTGAGATTCAGACCGGCTTATTGTACATACTGCACTCCTCATTGTTGAGAGGTCCGTCCATGTACACCTCATTGTTTCCGGTGACGCATCCACATTGTGTCCATAGTAACACTACTACAACCTTAACAACTGCAATTTCTTAATTTCATTAAAATTGCAGGAATGGGATTTTAAAGAGCTGAGAAGGCAGTCCGATATATTTCCCCTACGATGTAAAAAGAAAGGAAGTTGAAACTCAAGAAAGTGACCCTCGGCACGAATCAGCGCGAATTACATAAAAAGATGTGCGCAGTTCCTGCATTGCCAGGTGCGCGCCGTCGACAAAGGACCCGAGAGAACCTCGATGACTCACGCAGCCGTGGTCTCCAATTACTTGGACCGGAGGCTGCGCGTAACTCGTGCAGAGGAAATTCTCACCTCGGCGATCAATGTCACGATTACCCTCTCATTTCGTGGAACGAAAGTACACTTAAAAAACGGTCTATTTATAAATGTGTCCTCAGAGGGTCATTGTTTGCTTTTCCTGTTTGTCTGTATCTCGTGAGATATCTAAGAAAATTATACACTTTCCGGGACGGGTGAGGTAGAAGGGCGGTTCTAGAAAATTGGCAAAAGATCGGGTGATCATGGTGCACAGAGCTTCTTCGTGTACATACAGTAAAACCTGTCTAAAGTCTTCCAGAAGAGGTCGCATTAGACAGGTGGTAACTATATCAACATTAGGATATAAGAGATCGGAAAAGGTTTCCTTATTTAAAGGAGATGCAAAATACTCAAAAACGTATCCGTTTGCAAGAGTATTAAATCTCTGTTTAGAATCATATATATATAAAATAAATGTCTGCCCGTCCCCCTATTTATCTCAGAAACGGCTTGACTTAGAGATCTGAGACAAACTGCATTGTGTTTCTACAACTCTGAAACCCCCAGGAAAACTATTCTCATCTCTATGAAAGGCCCGGGTTCGAACCCAGGAGCCAATAATACGTTTCCATAAGAGATGAATGTAAAGTACGTTTTCTTGACTTGCAGAGATTGTTTCTTTTGTAAAATTAAATAGAAACAATGGTCCTACGAAATTGAGACAAGTGTCACAAGAAAGAAAAATTATCATAGAATCCTATTTTAGTCGTGAAACGTTCATATAAATTCGAAATTGCGAAAACTTTGATAAAATACACGGAAAATTCGTAAAAATTTTGGGAAATAAATAAGCCATCCCTTTGACGACTAAGGCAATTATTAAATGTTGATTTCATGAGTTATCCCAACTAAATAAACGGGGATAATCAGTTCTTATATTTTTCTATGAGAAATTTACGTAAAGTAGTCTTTCATGACTTGAAAACAATAGAATTAATATTGTAAGTGTTATAGGAATTTTTAAACTAAATAAAGTTCCGTCATGCTTGAAGTATAAAAACATAAGATAGAAAGAAAGTAATTGAAAGTTTGCTGGACAATAAAAAATACACGTATGTACCTGATTAATCAGTTTTTACAAGGAAGAAGATTTAATATTTGATATGTTTTTTATAAATCAGTCCAGTAAAATTCAATTTGATTTTTGAATCCTTTTACGAATTGAGTCGACAGTTATCACCAAATTTTCAGAAAATCCCAGGCGTGCACTCAGAGGGGTGTCAGACGTGCTAAAGCCCCGCTCAAGTTTCTGCTAATATTTCATTCAGATCCAAATTCTCAAGGATCTTACGAACAAATATTTGTGCGCTTGTTTGCTTTTAAAGTATGCATAAAGCATACAGTAAGCATAAAGCTTTCTTTGTATGAGAATCTAATATGCCACATGAAATCGTAAACTGGAAGGAGTTCGAGAGATCAAAAAAAAAAGTTACGATCTTTAAGTTCAGCCCCCTAATCGAAAATTCTGGATGCAGCCCTGGAGAAACCCCTTTTTAATTTATTCCTTTTAAACTTAACGTGAAATACATGGATACATTTTTAAGGAAATTATTGTGTTTGGAAAAATATATAGGATTTAAGATTTACAGGAGATATATTTTGTTGATAGCGCATCATAAACTGGTAACAGTAAAACATTCACAAACATGGTCACATTTAGCAGATGGTCAATATAGGGGGGTGGTTACAGAGACAGATTATACTGTAGTATTTGCTTCAGCTACACAGTCTGTTTGTTCTGCATTGTGATTCATTTTTCCACTGAGAGAGCCTGAGAGTTTGGGAAGCTTTTATTGACACACAACGTTTTTAAAGACATTTTAAAACTTCAAACGACGCGAATGTGTATTTGATTGTATGCGTAGCCCAGAATGAAGTATGAAGTGATTGTATGACAGAAGTTAAGAGATAAGTGAAATAGTAACCAGATATTCACTGAGATCTCAAAATTGCGGGTGATTTCGACAGAATGATTTTCCTTCCTGACCCTCAATGAGCCTAATCGTTTAATTTTTGTGACTTTCAGAGAAAAGGTGAATATTTTAAGGTTGGTATTTCTTAAATAATGTTCTTTCTTTGATGAAATTTTTAGGATATAAACGCGACGAAATTTTCGAAATATTTTGGACGATGGAATTGAATTTACTCAAGTTTTCATGTAAAACTATCTCTAAATATGAATTAAAATTGTCTGGAGACAAATAAAATTGTAGACATTTCCAATCAGTCACATTGAATGGTTATTTTAAGTATAATCTCCATTTGTATGAGTTTTTAACATATGTTGTGAAAACTATGTTTTTAAGAAGGGCATAACAGATCTAATGTCGACAGAGGAAGTCATGTAAATGGTCAACATGATTTAATGGAAAACTGCTTGTGAACGGGTATTATGCTCGTCGAGGTATAGGAATCTACTTTAATACGCGTGAAGATCAAATCGTTTTAAAGGTCCATATGTTTGCGTAATTTCACTATAAGTGAATCTTGAGGAAATATTTCCTCTAAATTATGCTGTTGCTATATTAAGACACCGTTGTCCCGCCCTAGTTCTCGCCATTTACTCTGATTGTCCTCGATCAAGGACTTTCATACGGAAAGAACAAGTGTGATTGTTAAAGTTGATGCTAATTAGATTGTCATTATTCCGAGAAGCCGCACTGTATTGTCAGAGGTCACTTAGCGACGGGACGATAACTTTCCATTGTTGGAGAGCAGATACGCAAGTTGTGATGTTCTTTACTGGGTATATATTGTCTCGATACGTGAAGTAGTCGCATGACGGAGAGGTTTCACGAACCTCCCAACGATTGCACTTGCCTCATAATTGAGCGAGATGAATGTCACGCTTAGCCTTTTTATTGTATCGATGAGTTTAATAATCACTAAATGACGATGAATGCGAGCAGTGTGTCAGTTACGTATTATATTTATATTTCTGTAGATCCAAAAGATTTCTATGCTTGATTGTTCCGGTTAAATCATTAGCAACTGATGGATGTATTGTAGTTGTAACCAAGATTGAAAGATATCAGCTTCAGTTCCAACGCCGAAAGACATTAATGACTGTTTTTTCACGAATATGTGTAAAGGTTCTGAGGGAAAATTGTGCTCCTTAACGTCGTTTGTGGAATATGATAGACCTAGTGGAAGCCAAAGGAGAATATGATACGACAAAAAGACAATATGACGTGGTCCATCAGGGACAGGTGAAGAGAGTTGCTGCTAGGTAGTACGTACGTATTTCCGGAGTCAAGTTTCAGTAGCTGATGCGTTCGACCACTGGAACGTCGTTGAAAGTTATTTCAGCGACTATAATTCTATCCATCTTCATTATAAGGCCATAGAAACCAACCCTTATCTTTCTAATTGTACCTCTTTTTTTTACTTCGTCCTCGTTTCTAAAGGATGGCAGATATCTTCGTTCTCGCTGCTTCTGAACTCTTCTTCCTCAGTTTTTCTTGGTCTCGAGACTTTCCTTAAATAATTCCTTTCCGTATCTCTTTTATTTCTCCTAATTTTCCGGAGAATATTCTTTCTACTACATAAAGGCTTTCTGATTTAATTATCGCGCCATTTGTCGTATCTATTATTAAAGAAATGTATAAAGATGCCCGCGTCGATTAGTGTATTACAAATTCAGAAACATGTTCAGCAACGTAGTGACGAATTTAAGAATATGTGGGGACCCAAAAAATCTGTGCCCATCGCAAGCAGAGCGAATATCAATTTGGCACTGTCTCCTTCCTCTAGATTGAGTTGGGAGGTCGGCTGATTGAGGAAATTCTCGTGCCTTGGAGTGGCAAGTGCTTTAAATACTTCAGAAGATATGTGTCATGCACTTCATAGGCTAATGGGGAGCGGTTCGTCTCACTTAGAGCATTTGATATCATTACATGTCTCCGCAGGCACTTAAAACTCCATGTGACGAGCGAGTGCAGAAATAATTTCACTGACCCGCTCGTTGACAACGCCAACAAAAAGCGTAATTAAATAATATGGCGTCACAGAACGAATTGGCCACATTCAAAAATTGCATTGTTAGCGTGTTTTCTTACTATGTTTATAACGTTTTTTGTTTGTTTGATATTGTTGGTGGGTAATTGAAGAAACTGAATAAAAAACTGAGAATCAATATTCCCAAACACAGTATTCCTACTCTAAGTAATCGATTTTTGGTTGAGAGAAGTCGAGTAATAGTTTTTTCGGGTAAAAACGGTATTACATATTCTCGGAAAGCTTATATCGAAACGAATGTTTTAGTTAAAAATGTTCGTACGTTTTCTTTTTTCGCGTACTTTTGAATAAAAATGACCCAGAGTAAAAATAGGAGTTAAAAAATCGCAGCGTTTAAAGTGTTGTTATTAATACAGTACCGAAATTTGCGATTGAAAGTTATTCCCAAAATAAAAAATGCCTCCATCGAGATACTAATTCATTGTTTGTTTATTTATTGTACGTACACGTATTTGCGTATTTATTGTACAATTTGCAATATAATATTGTACGATACCGCCGCAGTTAGACGAAAAGTCAGTTGGTGACGCTCTTACACAACAATTTACAGTTAATAATAACAATGCTACAAGGTTCTACTTATACAACTACAGAACATTAGTATTTAACCACCTCCTCCATTAACTACAATAGTTTTCAAACTACGCTAATCTACAATTTAATCAGCTATAATTTACAAAGTAATCTAAAGCCTCAAGAAACACCACGTTCGTTTAACAATTAACTCCAACTATTATGAAAAAAAGCATTGCTCACTAAATTAAATAACTTAAAAAGAACGTGTTGAATAGCTTTAATTTATACATGAACTCAATTTTGCCCTAAAAAACCGCATTCAGTTCATTTTTCACTCTTTCCAGAATTAACTTTCCCAAGAAGTTTTCACCATCTGTACGTTGGTTTTCCAAGAATGAACAGTCTGCACCGAGTGATATTTACTCTGCTGCAGTAAACAGCACGTCTTTAAAAACATTTCCCATAAATGCTATCGTTTGCAGGATCAAAGTCCCATGGAACTTAATCCAGACTTACGGATACGAATAAGAGATATAGATAAGGTTGGAGTGATTCCTAAGAAATCTCCAACATTACAGAGAGAGTGTATCGAAGGAATAAAAATAAACATGAGAGCATTCTTTGTAACCAAGGAAATGTTTGATTAGGCCGTCGATCACGAGTGCACCCGCATTGTTCACTCGTACAGAATGACCTCAGGTGTCGAAGCAATTTCAAAAAAACTACCCCTAATATCATATATTTACACACACACACTTATGTAAATAAAATGTATACATATATTTGTTCACACGGGTTTCGAAGGAAGTTTCTCTTGAAATTATTCATGCAGAGTATCGTAATTCTCTTTTATTTACTCACTTAAGTGTCATCAATTCTCAAAATAAAATTTTACCTCCTCAAGTAAAATAGTTGGCTCTGGTGATAAGCAAGTGTCAAAAAAGGCTTTAGCATCACTTCCACAATTGGCCAGCGTTTACCATTTCGTCGCATAGCAACCGTCTCCGTGATTTTTGGTGGGACCCTTTGACTATTAGGGAGTGCCGTGCCTTGTGAATGATTGGCGATGCGGGTCACGAACGTAGGATTCGGTTGGTGACACTCCCTTCTTCGCATTGCGTCATCAACGCCAGCATCCTAGCCTCCTCCCAGTGGTCCATTGTCCTGCAAGCCGAGGAGATTGTTTTGTGCTTCGGCACAAGGCCAACTGGTCTTGAAATGATATTCGTCCTGAGTCACAGAAGCGATTTTGGAACCTGGATACAGACCATAAAAGAGTGAATATTTACGAGGAATTTCAACATGTGACTACGCGACAGTATTGCTTAAAAGAAGAACTTGAGTGATATATCCGTCCATGAAAGCTCACACCTAATCTTAAATCGGTGACACTTACTAGCGATGATGATTAGAGGAGATTGCTCGTTCTCGAATAACATTCGTCAGCCGAAACAAAATTTCCACAAATAATTGGGAAATGTATTTTTTACGTTTATCAATTAGAATTTCCTTTGCTACTGGCAACATGTAATCTAAATTTCCGCTGTNATCCTAGCCTCCTCCCAGTGGTCCATTGTCCTGCAAGCCGAGGAGATTGTTTTGTGCTTCGGCACAAGGCCAACTGGTCTTGAAATGATATTCGTCCTGAGTCACAGAAGCGATTTTGGAACCTGGATACAGACCATAAAAGAGTGAATATTTACGAGGAATTTCAACATGTGACTACGCGACAGTATTGCTTAAAAGAAGAACTTGAGTGATATATCCGTCCATGAAAGCTCACACCTAATCTTAAATCGGCGACACTTACTAGCGATGATGATTAGAGGAGATTGCTCGTTCTCGAATAACATTCGTCAGCCGAAACAAAATTTCCACAAATAATTGGGAAATGTATTTTTTACGTTTATCAATTAGAATTTCCTTTGCTACTGGCAACATGTAATCTAAATTTCCGCTGTATTCTAAAATCAAACTTCGTCAAAACACATGAAAGAAATAAACATTTTCCGTGACCTTGAACTCTTTCGTGAAGAAAACAAACATTTCCATTGTGACACACCCGAATCGGCAGGAGAAAGTTTTGTCTGCCTATTTCTTCTTCATTTTTTAAGCTAAGATGACACTATGTTTGTGTAATACCCAACCTATTCCATTTAGAAGCAGCAAGGTAAACATGGTTGACTTTCATGATAAATTGAAGCACACGTTTAAAACTATCCAACTGTTAATTTATTAAATGATAGGCTGAAGCTTCATCTTGATTACGTAATCTGTTCGACCGCTTAATTGAGAAATACCTAAGAATGTGTGTATCAAGAGGAAAGGGGTTTACTTCTCAAATGAAGACTGCTGAGAATGTTTTTTAAAAAAATGTTACCATATATAGATTTTTGGAACAATTTTTTTTTTTTATCTTTTGGTTCAGAATAGAGAAAAGTGAAATTTCCATTTACTTTTGGCTCAGTCTTGTTCAACTATGTAACACAATGGAAACTAAAGCTACCGAGTCGTGAATAATGCTGGATTCCATTAGGTCTCTTTTTATTGGGTACTATTAAGAGCGTTATTCATTGGGCCATTGTGCTGATCACACGTGAACGTTTTGAACTGGGGAAAGGGGGGATAGCTAGTGCAAACTACCTCATTCCTCATCATTCCTAATAAGCCTCATTCACTCTCCTAAGCTACTGGTAGAAAGCTTTCGGTGAAAAAGTTGAGGATCCAAACATTCTTCATGCTGGAGACACGACTTGATAGAACGTAAATTGTAGACTTCCATTACATTCTTAATTCAGCTGATAGACTACCATAATTTCTTTTCCATTATTATGACCTTCCACGAAGTAACGCCTTCGCATATTGAGTTTATTATAATTTCGATTCGATGATGGTATTCTTTAAATTCATTTAAGTTCGAATAATCCATGGTCTTCCTCACCGATGCCGACAGGTTTCAAGAGGACTCTCTGCACTCCATTTCCAAAACCAGCCTTCATACACGCATTTCGAAACTATCGGGAACCTCACTTCTTTCTTTCTACTTATCCGTTTCGTATCAGCATAAAAGAACATGCAATTCATAAATTAATAAAACCTCTTCCTCGATGTTATTGAAATCCTTTTTCAGTTTATGATCCCTGCCTGTATTCGAATTCTCCCTTTTCCATCAAAATACATCTCTCTATTTCGTGGAACTTCCACTCCATGTTACTGAGCGACAAACCAGTGTCGTACTAAAGGTGGAACGAAAGGCGCATAATCCCCCTTTTAAAAACTTCCGACAGCTTTGCATATCCTTTTATGATATCATTCTATCAGTCTCGGTTCTCTTATTATAAGTATATCATATTATCTTACACTTTTCCCTGAATTTCGTTCATAGGAAAATTTACCAAACATTTTTCATGGTTGTAAAACCTTCCTCAGACTGCAACCAGAATATGTCCTTAAATACGAAGTCCACGTGTTCCCCATCATAACGGCTTCTACATAACTAAGGAAATCTACATATATACCCTGCAAGCCGCCTTTCGGCGTGTGGCAGGGGGTGCCTGCACCGTGACTCTACTTCCGTAATCGATTGCATTCGCGTATCATTCGCGGAAAAAGTTAATTCTTGCAACCACCATTTCTAGAATCTACATCTCTTTGATTTGACGTAACAGGAAGGACACATAATATCGGCTACATCTTCCAAATAATTTGTTCTTTTTCTGAACTTATTGAGTAAACCAAGCCTTTGTTTAAATCTTCTATCAGATCTAGAGATTTCTATCCTGCTTCTTGAAGCATTTGGATAACATTTTGATTTGTCGCAGCAAATTCTTACAGAGCTGTTGGTCTTTCGCTGTACCTGTTTGAACTCTCGAATGCACCATTATTCTGCAGGATCCCATACACTATAAGCATACTCAAGGTGATGCCTAACTAACGCAAAGTAACATCGCTCGTGGGCTTTTCCTTCGCTCCCACTGACTATTCTCTTCACGATTATGTTTCTAATTTGCTCTTCCGCTTGTATTACATGCTTTGAAAGATTTCCCTTTTCCCCTTATCCTCATCCAATTAGTAAGATTGCCAAATTTCACATTTTTCTCTTGTTTACATTAGTCTCATATTCGCATTCTATGATGGAAGCAGATAATGGCGTTGGTCGCCGAAACTTACCGATGCAAAATTATTCTATCCAGAGTAAATATGCAGATTTCATCGCTTTGTTGGAGAATGAAATGCCACCGGGTATCTTTGACGTAGAATTAATTAATTTATTTTCCTTCAGTTACAATCATTCTCATAGTGCAGTGTGTACCTTTCGGGTTCAGCTTGTACAGCACACTTGAGTGTTTTAACTCTTTTTACCTCCCAGTGTTGCACCTTTGGCAAGCTAACATTCCCTTAGTAATTTCTTTGTCATTCAACTTTTGTCTGTTTTAACTCGATCAACTTCAGACATGTCGCATGCGATTGTTTCTTTTCCTCAAAAATGCTTTAAATGCTTAGAATTCAACTCATTTAGATTTATCTTCACGGTAAGAGGGCTTTCCAAGAAGGGGGCCCATGGAGGTCTAACTTCCGGACCCCATTTCTAAGGGGCCTTATTCTAAAGAACTAACATCCTGATTTTGTGTAAAGATAGCAATACATTTGTGGATTTCTTTTGTAAACCAATACTTCTCACGTGGGCTCAAGAAGCACAGATGGGACCCATATGGAAATAGTGCCCCCTTGATAGGTGACCGGCCCTTATTCTTCTCCCATTACCTTGATTTTTTCCGAGACAGAGCTGTTCTTACTGACTTCCCCATTTCTAGCTTCTAACAGCGGTGGAGAGGGAATGAGGCTTACCTAGCAAGATGAGGAGTGAGGCATTAACCTCCTCCTTTCCTTACTGAGTCAGAATGCCACAAGTGGGCAAAGTCCGCATAAGGGCACAATACTCTTTGAAAATATTCAAAATGAGCAGCGACCAAAATTATTTTTATTACTCTCTAATACCGCAATGGCTTTCTTTTAGTCAAAATCGTGAATAAGACTAAACTAAAACAAACGAAGGATGGAGTTTCCCCTATCGTTTCCCAAAGGAAAAATGAAAAACATTCCACTCATGAATGCTGGACAAAAGTGACGTCATCGAAATCGAATTCCATCGGGATAATGTATTTGAAAGCGAACTTGTTTCTGGATCGGTACAAGTTTTCGCTCAACTCACTTTCACCTCCCGGGGAGCTGAGGGAATGATCGACGTTAGCTCATCAGTTTGGAACGCAGAATTGAAGAGGAGAAAAAATAGATGAAAGAAGTTTATTTTCTCGAGCAGTTTATGGTTGCCATGGCGCGTCCGTGCGATGTCTTCCGTTTACTTAAGATCGGGCATTTCGTATATTGGCAAAGGGTGGAGTCGCTAAAACGGAGAAGACCCGTCAAGGAAGAGGAAAGAATTGGGAAGCGAAAAGAATGCCATCTTTGGGAAAATATTGGCTCTCCAATTTTCGGCGGTGGGGCAAGTTATACTTCCCGATAAGTCTACATCAGTTTTTCGGGGCAAACAGCTGTAACTTCTCACCGAATTAAAATGTGATTAAGTATAAACACATCGCTAACGTTGTTGATAGTGTCGTAACTGTATGAATAGCCATATTTTCCTTGCATAAAATTGGCAGATGATGTTGTAAGCAATCAACCAAAACTTAGAAATTATTTTATTATAATGCGTTTTATCATGGAAGATGACATTTCATGTACTATATGCATTTTATTACACATTTTAAATATAAATAAATATCAATATATTTTAAT